>OVAX01005001.1:0-10499 GCA_900406405.1 Lepidium africanum
TAATACTGTGAAACATGTCTCCATATATTGGAAGATCCAAAGTGTCCAATGGAACGTCACGCATCTGTTGAAAACAAACGAAAAACCATTATTTGTCAGAAAGCTCAAGAAAACCGAGAAACAGAGTTAAAGTCTGATCAAACTTACTCAGATCCCTCAATTCGCTGATCCATTGCCTACGGGTGCATCACTTCTGTCACATCCCTACGAAGACCATAAAGGTCAACTCCTAGAATTACTGAAACGGTCTTCTCCTTTATTTCTCTCAATATACTCCCTAACGACCATGGTTCTTTGTTCACCTGGCCAGTATATACAATCAAAAGAGATATCATACGGATATCACAACAATAGGCAAATCAACTCACCGGAACGGAATTTTTTGATTGAAAATCATCAGATTTATTATCTTCTCTAAGAAACTTTAACAAAAGAAATGAACTTTGCGGATGGGCAAAGACAAACGACTTACTTGATTTTTGTCCTTCATATGTCAAGTGGTCATTGTACTCAATCTGAGAGGCAAGTGATGAACCAGCTGATGATATGCTTCCACCTTTATCAGAGGAAGATGCAGAAGACATAACCGGCACAACTTCATCCGGGTATCTGGCAATAGAAATCTTCTGTTCGCTACATTTTACACACAAGATAAAAAAATGAACAAGAGTAGAGACGTTAATGCTCCAACAAACAGCCAGACACTTACCTTAGTAGCAAGCTTCCGTGCACCAAGTCCACCAGTTTTTACTCTCCTAGGAAGAACTGTATTATAATCTTTAGGCAAAGAAGTGGTATTGGTAGCTTCATGTTTAACAGAAACCGGATTAGATGCTTTCGGTGGCTGAGAATTAGCAACAGGAGATGATGGTAAACCAGTAGTAGTAGGATCTTCTGCAATTGCTTTAGAAACTTCCTTGGCAAGAATCTGCCTATACAAATCAGCAGCTCCTGAACTGTACTTGGCCTCAATATTGGTATTTTCCGTCCATCCATGTTGCTTAAAAAACATCTGAGCGCGGTAGTTTCCACCAAGCATCATTGGCCTGAGCTGCTCAGGGCTCCATGAGTCGAAATATATTGATCTATACCAAACCAGAAAATAAAATCAATGTATTTGAAAAGAGTACAATATTTGGTATTTAATCGATAAAACAAGGCAAAGAACCAGGTTCACTTGTGGAAAAGAAGTTCAAATTCAACCAAACTTGAGTAAAAGTAGAGGAAAAGTCTAAAATCTTCAAAAGGAAATTGGAACAAGTGTAAGGTACAAAAGATGCATTGAGATTGTTCTTTACCTGACGAAGCTGATATGAACACCGAGGCGCCGATGAGTAACTGAACAATCCATACAGAGGAAAATCCCGTTTGTAACCGATGCCCATGATGGATTCTTTGCACCACAATCGAAGCATATCTACAAAACCATGAACAATTATGATCCTCATGTAAGATTTTGTCCAACAAGTCCATGATCTACAACGAGAGGCACAGTTGTACAATCGAATTGACATAAAACATAAACCAACCATGTTCTCAGATTTTGATTTGAGTTTCTCTAAAACTATACTTTCGTCGGTAGAAAACATCGTAAATGAAAGTTTAGGGTTTTACAGAGCAACGGTAACCATCTAAATAGTCCATATATACACGCGTAATGTATACATATATGGAAAAGAAATCCAAAATCATAATTTAAAATGGAAAAAATGGAAAAAATCTTTGAACTTTAAAAATTCATTGAATTGAGAGATATGTTTAGTCCCAAACTTTTGTTGACTTGTCAAAAAAAATTATGATTTGACTGAGAAATATCAACCTCGCTAAAGCCATAGTTAAATTTGTCGATTTGAAACGTTGTATTTGATATTTTAAATTGACTAATTTAAGCTCTTTTTGAAAAAAAAGAGAAAATCAAGAATCTTCTATATAATAAAAAAATAACTTTTTAAAGAAAATAACCTTAAGTAATGTGTTATATTACATATCATACCATTAAAATTTACTTAATGTAGTAGAATAATATTAAAATAATATTAAACTTATCTTGTTTACATATGATAAATGGAAAGTTAGATTCTAAGCTTAAAATTTTTAGGAATGTTATATTTATGTTACATATAAAATTAATTATAAAAAATAAAATAGTAAATACAATGTAAGCTGAATATTATGAAACAATATATATTAGCAACAATAATAAATTGAAACATTCTATTAGTAAATTAACAGATTGGACATCATACAGCTTACATAAACAATACATAACATATTTTAAAAAAGAGAATAATAGAAAAACATTAAATGAAATCGTATAGGCAAAGCTTTCATCTAAATATTCGATCTAACCTAATTTCTACCGTGTATGCGTCCTTATATTTATGGATTATTAGACGAAGTTTTCATATCATTTCCGCACATCAAAACTCTAAAATATGGCTTTCAATGATATCTTAGTCCATAAACCATTTATAGAGTAGTGGAGAATCAAAGCCAAAATTAATATGTTCAGACTATTGAAATTGTTCTTCCCAATGATAAGGTAAGATGTATTTTATTGGATGTTCATATTGTATATGATAAAATTCTTCGAATGTATATATGATATTAAATAAATAGTCACTTATTAATTTAAGGATATAGGTTAATTAATTTTATTAATATTGTATTTGTAGAAGTGAGGAACATCACCAATACTTTTGAGTGTACTCAAATATGAATCAATGATGAAAACATTCAAGAAGTACTGAGCTGAAATCCAGGTTTATTTTTATTATACCTGAAGATAAATTTTCTAATATATTGCATTTTGTATTTGTATTTTCTTAAACTAACAAACTATTTTTTTAACCGATTTTATGTACATATTAATATCTTTTAGTTGCTATTAATCGGCTAATGCATGTTTTTTATTGGTACTACATTATATATTATTTATTAATTTTTCATAAAAGTTCTAAATAAATATGTATATTTTTCAGAAGACCAAATGATGATCTAGCCCTTGCTCTTCATGATCCATCTCAAAGGAAATAGATCGAATCTATTGTGTGTGAAGGAAAATGTTTTTCAATAAATACCCAAGCAAAACAAGTCAAGATTTTTTGGATTCTCAAAACATAAGTTTTAGCCTTTGAATTTTTAAAATTATTAACAATAAATCTATTAATTATTAATTTATTTGATAGATGTTCCTATTATTTTGATGAGAGACATTGATTCTAAAGCTTGTCTATGCAATAGTACACATTTGCAAATTATACAAATGAACAAAAGTGTAATTGAATTTAAAATTCTTACCGGAGATAAAATTGGTGATAAAATAGCACTGAACTGAATTCAGGTTTATTTTTACTATACCTAAAGATAAATATTTTTCTACTATATTTGCATTTCGTATTTTTATTTTTTTAAAACTAACAAACTACTTTTATAGCCGATTTTATGTACATATTAATATTTTTTAGTTGTTATCAATCAGATAATGCATGTTTATTATTGGTACTATATTATTTATTATTTATATTTTTTCTCATAGAAGTCCTTATTAAATATGAATTCAGATGACCAAATGATGATCTAGCCCTTGCTCTTCATGATCCATCTCAAGGAAATTGATCGAATTTATTGTGTGAAGAAAGATTATTCAATAAACAAGTCAAGAATATTTGAATACTCAAAACATAATTTTTAGCATTTTAAATTTTATAAAATTATTAACAATAAATGTATTAATAATTAATTTATTTTATAGGTTGTTCGAACCGGGTTTAGCACAAAGGTTGTGCTAACCCTATTTCTGATTATTTGTAAATGAATATAGGTAAGAATTCCAGCCTTTTGAGGAGACAAAAAGAAGAGCTTAAAGAGTTGTGTTTATTCCATAATAAAATGTGTATGAGTTGTATGTCGAATTCACCATGTCCTCTTTTTGGAGGTAGTCTCCTCTATTTATAGATGAATAGAGGAGGTTTAGACCTAGATTACAATGTAATATTTCATTTTCCTGATAGGAAGATTAACATTATCTCTGAAAGATATTCCTAGATTTTTGGAAATATTCCATATTTGAGATATGGAAAATTTCTTATCTTCTTGACTTGTCTTGACAAGTAAACTTTGGGTCAAGGTCCGAGATAAGCTATGGGCCGAGGACCGAGATGAGTCTTGGACCTAAAAATATATATTAACAAATGGGCCTCTTATTGGTGCAGCCCGAATGTCTCTTTAACAACCTTAGTGGAAAAACCTATTTGGGACAAAATCCACTAAGGGAAAAAAAATGCATTAAGACTACACGTCCATATGCTAGTCTTCTTGAGTACTCCATTAAAGGCATGTTGAAGAGCTTCATTCTTGATTGAGTCACAGGAGCAGCCGAGTTGGATTTATGTCGGGGGTGAAACCCACCTCCAACATAGGTGTTCCTCTTATGTTGATGAGAGACATTGATGATAAAGTTGGTCTATGCAATAGTACACGGTTGCAAATTACACAAATGGTTAAAAGTGTAATTCAATTTAGAGTTCGTGCCGGAGACATAATTGGTGATAAAATAGTAAAAAAATTCAGATTATTTCTTCCAATTCATTGTTAATTTATAACCGTATTTCGAAGATAAAGGAAGATTAAACACAAAGCAATTGTGTTTCAACTAAGAAGTCCTTAAAATTTATAAAGAAGTCTCATGGAAACATAAATATGTATGTAGAAACATTGATGTTTCTCATCTTATATATCTTCTCTCAACAATATTTTTTAAAAACTTTGTTTGGAACTTATTTCTATTTTAGTTATTTTTAAGGTAATTTTGCTATGATTGGAACACAAATTCTTTTTTATCTTTATCAGGCTTTAACTTTTACATTTTTATGATTTGTGTCCATTTTTTTTTGCTATTAGGTTCTTAAATAATAAATATTTTGTTAGTATAAAATAATTTGCAACATATTCTCTATATGATAAAAAAGGTAACTTAAAAAATTAAATAACATTAGGATAATGTGAGATATTACATTATATGTCATTGTAAATTAGTCTTTGTTTAGAGAATGTATAAGGTCAATTTTGGCATAACAAGTCATAGAATAGCATTAACTATTGTTCTAAACATATATGTTAAGTGTATATTTCTCATTACTATTTGAATATCACAAATTTATTGTACAGTATTAAATTTATACCTTATATATTTAATTTCAGTAAATATATATAAACCTATTAATTGTATAATTATATTCGAAATATATTATAGTTAATGCATTCACCTCATAATCTTCACTATGGTTTCTAGGTAAATAATTATATTTTTGTATTCAATTAATTTTGTTTGATCTATAATCCTCTATATAATAAAATGGTAACTTTTTATAAAAGCAATCTTACAATCATGTGGTATATTACATATCATGCCATTAAAAATTAGGTATTGTATTAGAATATTAATAAGATTATTTCTGTAACATTACGTTTACCTTGAGAATTGATTACAAGCTCTTTGTTTTAGGTATAACTATTAATTACAAAATTTGTTAGTTTCCTAAAATTAATCAGCGATTAACTTTTTGTCCCAAACAATAATGATTTCATCATTTATTTTAATAAAATGCTAAAAAAAAATTTCTTTTGATTACTTATAACTTCGATTGCTGTCGAGTTGCTCTCAGTCTGGTAGTTAGGATAATCCATCTAACGACTTGACATCATGGTTCTATTCCTACCCGCTGCATTATTGTAGCTTAAAAAGGGATTTTAAGGGTGGATTTTAGGCTATGGATCGGAGCTTGTCGATCCAATTGTTGAAAAAAAAAAAACTTTAATTCCTTTATTTTACCATATTAATCTTTTGTGTCTTAACAATAACTAAAACATCTGGCGGACACCAAACCAAGATGAAACAAAAATCTTTCCATGGATGATTTGGAATATTTGGAAAGCAAGAAACAACTTCTGTTTCTCTGGTCAGGATTCTGACCCTCGTCAAATAAACCTTCAGGCGGTAGTAGACCATAAAGAATGGTTTGAAGCCTGTAGTGAACTTAAGGCTTTCAGAACTACCTCAGAAGTTCATAATGCCCTTAAAAAGTCTCCATTGATTGTCCCCTCCACAACTAATCAAGGTTTCATAGGCTATAGATGTTTTGTGGACGCCTCCTAGAAGAATACAGACCTTCGAACCGGCTTAGCTTGGTATTGTTTTCTAGATTCAGTGGATGGAGAACGTATGGGGGCTCGAGGAGTCCATCAAAGCCTTTTTGCTCTTCATTCAGAGGTAGAAGCAGTTCTATAGGCAATGGAATCTCTCCTGGCTCTTCATATCACGGAGGTGGAGATATCGACAGATTGTGAGACGGTTGTGAAGATAATTGATCATCCAGAGGAGTGGCCAGCTTTTCACCTTACCAGGAGGAGTTCTCTAGGCTAAGTTCTCTGTTTCATCATCTCTCTCTTTCTATTATCCCACGGCAACTACATCATAAAGCTGATTCTCTCGCCCGCTATGTAAGAGAGAATGCTGATGATTTAGTGTTGTAAACTCTACCTTTGTGGTTTGATTATAATATATTTGCCGTTGACAAAAAAAAAACAATAACTAAAACATTACATTTACCATTTTGAGTCTACAACCGTAATTATGATACTTATTTATAGTTTATGTCATTGAAATTATAGTGTTTTGTTAACAATTTTAAATTTTTGAAAAGGATAATGATGTAGTATTTCATATTAGTGATTACAACTCATTTTCTAATCTTACACACTCAATCGAATATACCTTAAATATTTTTAAGACTTCCCGACCAAAAAAAAAAAAAACTTTTAAGACTTCTTAAAAATACATATTATCATCGGGTAATAGAAACCAAATACTTGAAATAGAAATAACACATAAAATTCAGTAACAATATATTCATATTTTACCTTAAAAAATTATCCGATAGTTTAAAAATCAGATAATTATCTGATGGTTAGGATGGTCCGGTCCGATTTTTACTCACTGCATTATGGTAGCTTAAAAAAAAAATTTTTAGGGATATCTTTAGGCTATGGATCGGGCCTTATAAATACAATTGTTGACAAAAAAACTGATTATATTGATATTTATTTTTCTAATTTATTTTTTTCGATTGAGAGATATCACTTTCAAAATTTCCAATGAATATGCCCGAAATTTAAGCTTTATTCATCGTATGAATCTTTATTTCTGTATCGGTTAAGAAACAATATTTTAAAATTTTAAAATATGATCAAAACTAGCATTTAATCATCAAATCGATTCCTAAAATACATTTCTCAATTAAAAGTATAATATATAAACGAATCATTCTAGATTCTCATATTAAATGTATAATTAATGATATGGAGTAGAAAAATTACCATTAATAACAATCTAATCTTTTAACCATTTCTGATGTCATTGTTTGTAATATACCACATAATCATAAGGTTATTTATCTAAATTGCTATCTTTTTATTATAGAAGATATTAAACATTTTTTATTAGTTTAATATATTACCATGATACAAATAATTGCCGATAATTATTAACTTATTCTTTTTATTTGGGTATTAAATACTTTTTGCCTTCTACATCATCATTAAATAAATATATTAATATTTCCTTCATAATGTATTTTTCAATTATTAATGAAATGTACACACTTACTATGTTTACTCAAATAATATTCAATATCATAGATTCGTAAACAAAGATTTCAAAAAATATATATACAAACACAAAATAAATATTTTTTTTACCATTTATAAATAACAATTAGTAAATTGTTTCAATCCTTAACATAAAATGACATATTTTTGATATAATTACTAAAGTTAAAATATTTTAGCTTCAACAAATCAAAAATATTCAATAATTATATTTGACAATTTTCTTTAAATAAATATATTTTCATAAAAAATATAAAACTAAGTTTCCTTAAAAATTAAATTATTTACCAATGATTAAAATTTGAGAAATTTTGAGTATTGCCCTTTTCAGTTTACCCCTTCACAAAAATGCCCCTGCGAATTTCTGTTTTCAAATTATGCCCCTCCTGCTTTTTTAATACCAATTTTGCCCTTCTTTCACTTTCTTCTTCTTCTTCGTTGATTTGTTGTTGAGCTTTTTCTTCTTCTTCTTCACTGATTTGAATTCGGATCTGAGTTTCTGAGCTTCTTCTTCTTCATTGATTTGAAATCGGATATGAGATTCTGAGTTTTTCGGATCAAATTTGGATTATGATCCGATTTTTGTTTTCGGATTTGAGATTCTGAGGTTAGTTAGTTTCAAGTTCAGATCTGCGATTTATATGTTTTGGATCGCGATTTTAGCTAGTTGATTACTCGATCTATGATTTGCACAATGTATTACGTGATTTCGATCTAGATTCATTTGTTTTTAAACGCGATTCAGAGAAATTAATTTTTCTTGTTCTTCATGATTTCTTCGTGTTCTTCGTGATTTCTTTGTGTTCTTTGAGTTTCGTACGTTTTTATATGTTCGCTTATAAAGCTTATTAAATTTTTGTGCTTTCTCTTTCTAACCATCCTAATATTCATTTTATATTTTTAAAGATTTTATAAGTTGTTTTATAAAATATTACCTAAAATGTTTTTATAAGCTATCTTATAAATGTTTTAAAAAATTGCATTTACAACCCTAAAACGTCGTATAAGACATCTTTTTTAAAGGTTTTATAAGTTGTCTTATAAAAAACTACCTAAAACGTATTTATGAGCTATCTTAGTCTATTTCGACATTCTTTTTCTTTCTTTCTCAGATTTCTTATTGGTTTTCAGTAATCTCTGATTTGTCTTTCATATCTGGAAATTTATATTCTTTCGTATCCTTGTTTGTTGATAAATTTTAAATTTTTGCCCAGGTTATAATGATTGAGATTTACTGTGTGTCTAGGTTGTGAAAATTCAAAAAACTCCATTCATTGGGAGTTTGAATTTGACAATGTCAAAGGAGCTTCTCTTTCTGTTGTTCATATAGATATAAGTTTCTGTGATTTAGTATCTATCATTTCAGAAGATTTCGGACTGGATTCTGTTTCAACTAGTGTCAAATTGAGTTATTGTCTTCCTCCTAATCAATTCTTTTCACCAAACGAGCTTCCTCCACTTTTTATAAGGAATGATAGACAAGTCGAACTTTTATTAATAAGTTTTTGGAGTGTGGCAGAGCTATTCAATTATGTGTGACAATTTCTGAGGTATTTTTTCTTATTTGAATTATGTGTGTTAAGTTATATTATGAACTTATAGTTTGAATATGATTATTTAGAACCATCAGTTGAGCTATTTCAGACTTTTCTTCTGTTCTTGTTCTTATTTGTTTGCTAATTTACACTCCGTTTTATCAATTTGACAGGGACGTATTGTTCCTGTTTCCAATATTCCAGTTTCTTTAGTTGACTAAAGAAACTTGGGTTCATCTTCATCATTTTCGTTAGTTTTTCGTTTTTATTTGTTTCTAAGGTTGCTTATAAAACTTATTAATATTTATAAGAATTTTTATAACCTTTTATAAGGTTTCTTATAAAACCTTTATGATATTTATAAGAGTCCTTATAAATTTTAGAAAATCAACTTGTATAAACAAATCTTAAGGAAAATAATTTAAGAATCATGTAAACCGTTAAGTATAGTACTTTTTTCTCTAGTTGACTAATGGTACTGGTGTTCATCAATTTTTGATTTGTTTATAAGGTTGCTTCTAAAACTTATAAGATATTTATAAGGACCTTATAAAATTAAAAAATAAGAACTTAAAATACTAACTCCGAAGCCCTATTATATATGAACATCCTAGTTTTCACACCTATAAAAAAATCAATACAATCATTGTATACTTTTTACCTCAAATGTGTTATCTTCTTCCTTTAGTTATTTTCTTCACCATTTTCACTGTTTCCATGTTTTTGAACAAGTGTCTCATTACGAATTTCTTTTTCCACGTGTCTTATATTCTCCATCCATTGGTAATGAGCCATCTATAAAACAAAATATATCTTGTTCATATAATCTTCATAAAACGTTAACTAATTAAAACATACTTAAAATTCCTTAGTTCCAAAAGAAAAATAAAATTGTTTTAGCATCTCTATTGTGATCATTCATCCATCATTGCAACGTTGTTCTAGTACTGTTCACCTGCATCCAAATAGACCCACTGAAAACAATATAAATAGTCTGCAAAAAACAATCTAACCATAGTAAATTTTCAAATATTTGTCTCCAATAGACTACCTTTCCGCCCTTCTCCTTCAGAACATTAGGAGTAAGTGAANGCCCTTCTCCTTCAGAACATTAGGAGTAAGTGAATTGAACGCCACCATATGAAGCAATTTTTGCACGATCACCCATCCCACATAAGGATTCCTCATTTAAACACTTTGGCACATCAGGAAACCTCCATGTTTTTGCATAATTCTGTACCTTCTCAACCCCTATCTCTCTGATTGTTTCAAATACCTTCCCTGCAATTCTTTCTG
>OVAX01005002.1:0-10498 GCA_900406405.1 Lepidium africanum
TCCTAAATTTTGCAGTATTTTATATATTTGAAAACTTATTTTTCTTTAATATTTATATATATCATAAAATATTTATCTCTTTTCATAATCCTAAAATAAAAAAGATTGTAAATAATTATCTCCATTTATAATTATAAAATAAAATTAATCACAAATATTGATCTCATACTTGATTACAAAAAAATATTATATTTTTCTAAAAGTATAATTAAATAATGTATTTGCTTAGATTAATGCAAATAAATTATAACTTGAAATGTAAATATTAGTTTACGTTATAGTTTTTATATATGTTTATTAAAAACGTTATTCTTTTTTTTTTGTCAACACATGTAAGAATTTACGAATTGATGATCACGAGATGCCTCTCTTGCACATCGGACATGGGTGTCTGCTTTATGATTTAAAAAACGAGGATACAATAAAGACCAAAATTTGAAAATAAATTTTTTAAGCGTAAGAATACTCGTATATCACACGGATCCTTATCTAGTGGTATATAATACTTATTTGAAAACCTTTATACAAAAAAAATCTATAATACTTATCAAAAGTGGATATATCTAGAATTCATTATTATCCACTAAATTAATCTATTTATATTTTGAAAAAAATATTAGGTCAATAATTTTGTCTATTTATCCACTAAATTGTGTATTCTAAATATTTATATATTTATTTTGTTTGAATAGTTCAAGGAAAACTAAATGAATAGTTCCATTTGACCAGCCGTAAAAAAATGTATAACTGACAGGAAATGATAGAATATAAATGATGGAACAGACAAAGATTCACACTACAGAATAACTGACAAAGGTAGCTGAAATATATTACTCACTACATTTCTTCGTGAATTCATTTACTACATTCTTTTGGAAACTGAAAACCATTGTTGCCTTAAGTTCCTTTACCGTAATTTGTTTTTTCTTAAAGATCTAAGTTTTCTTTGAATTGGAGTTAAACTCAGGAATCTTTAACGCTTCTTTTTGGGAACTAAATCACGAATATCTCGTTTTTTATATTCGGTGGAGAAAAAAACATTAACCTTATATTTCTTCATCTAGGGTTTTAGGGTTTTTATCTGTGTGTTTGTCACTTATCGTCTGGGTTGTGTCTCTTTTGAAGAACAGGAACAGTGAAAAGGCAGATTTCTGGGTCTCTGAGAAGAAATAGGAATTACAAAAGGCGTTCGTGACGCGAATTTATGTCGGCTGTGTCTGAATCGGCTGTGATTTTGTCTCTGTTTCAAATCTCCTTTCCGGTTCAATCGTTTTCTGCTTCCTCCGCCTTGTTCTGTGGTCTGAGTCTAACATCTGTTCTTAACACTCTTCGCTTCTGCTCGAACCAGAGGCTTATTCTTGAGGTCCCTTCCATTTCCATGGGATTAAAACCTAAAAGGTACGGCCTTTTCTTTCTGATTTATCTTCTGTGTTGGTATCTCTTACACAAAGAATCTACAAGTTTAGTATTGAATTGGTTGTGGATATTGGTTTTGTGCAGGACTTGTTCTGGCATTGAAGTATTTGGGGGATTTCACGGAAAGCAAAAAAAATTACCCATTTTCATAGTTCGCTGAAACAAAGCTTGAGATTTCTTATCTGATTCAGCAGTTTTGATCAGAGATTTTGAGTGTGGATTTTGCTGTTTTCTTGGTGTTTGAAGTGTGAATCAGATATGAAGTCGAGTCTAAAATCTGAGAGAGACAAGTCTTTCACAAAAGTCCGTATTATTGTCACTGACCCTTATGCCACTGATGATTTCTCTAGCGACTACGAGGTCGAGGTGCCTAAACCTCGTAAGATAAAGCGTATTGTCCATGAGGTATATCTCCCCTCTCAGCCCTCTGAGAATTCTCAGGTTCGTGGCAATGGTGTCAAAACTTTTAGAAAGAAATATCCTAGGCAATCTAAGAAACCTGTGGGAGTTAGGCTGAGGCAATCTAAGAAACCTGTGGAAGTTAGGCGGAGGCAATTTAAGTACCCTGTAGGAGTTAGGCTGAGGAAATCAGGCAAATTTTCTGCTGAGATTACAAACCCAATCACTAAGGCTAAGAAATGGTTGGGTACTTATGAAACTTGTGAAGAAGCTGCTAAGGCTTATGTTGACAAGATGGCTGAGTATAAAACATTGTTATCAGTGAAAAGAAGGCAATCCTTATGTTCTCCTGCTTCTCCTTCTGCTCATCTTGTCAATGCTGACAATTTGTCGAAAGAAGATTTGTCTCCGAACAAAGATGATGTTGCTTCTGGTGATTTGACAAAGGAAACGTCCTTCAATTTCGACTTTTCCAATCTGCAAATCCCTGATCTGAGTTTCTTAGCAGCAGAAAAGGATTACATGATTTCTGGTGCAAATGGTGATGATCTAGACTTTAATTCTTTCCTAATGGATGATGACTCTAACCATCTGCTAGGTGATTTCTCTTTGCTCAATAAGGATATCAATGTCAACGGGTTTGAATCCAGCACTGCACATGAGCTACCTGACTGTGATTTCACAGATATGGAATTCGAGCTTGGTGATTTGAAGGTTCCCTTGTGGGATCAACCGACTCCGCCTCTCAATATCGCTTGCCCCTGAAGTTTTGCAGCTTGTCAGTTTTATGGTGTCCCCAATGACAGTCCGTTTCTATCAGAATAAATAAACTGGTTTTGTTTAGGACTTGCTAGTTTCGCTTGATGTTTCATAAGACTAGAAAGTATGATCGTAGTGGATTTGATCTCCTTTGGATTTTCATGTGAGCTTCGAAAACCGTCCAAAGGAGTGAATTGCATGAGATTTCGATGTTGGCTTCACTTTCTTCAATGTCTAATCATCAATATCTTTTACTCTTTCGTCTCTTCCTATTTCTTGTCTCTTCAAATTATACCTTCCTCTTTCAAATGTTGTCTAATCGGGAAGTATCTAACCACTGAGATTGAAAACACATGTGTTTTGAGATTCTTTATGTAATTAGTGAGGCGTTGATTGTTCAATTCTAACATATCAATTATGTATCTAACAGCTGGATCGCATTTATGCTTTGAATGCGGCCTGTTGTGATTGTGATTTCTGAGCGACCAAAATGAAACCGAGACGACTCTCCAAAGTGACATTCTCCACTCACTACAGTATACTTAAGAGACTGTCACGTGGTCTTGTACCTTTACTTTGTACGGGCATGTGCATGCCCCAAGCACGTGACACTATCGACTACGATTTGCAAGTTAGTTTGTAATGATCTTATTAGTCCATTAAAACTTCACATAACATAAGATAGAGATGAAAACCATAGTGTTCCAGTTGATTCACATAAGCTTAGTCACTTTTATTTTCCCCAGAACGATCTCAGAGTAGACCCTCGTCTTGGAAACTCTTGATACAGTCATCGAAAATCTCAGGCAATGACTTGAAAGACGGAAAGCCAAGTTCACGTATCTTTGTAGTATCATAGCTATGAGGCATATCTCTCCCTTCTTCACTACCACACCTGTTACAATTTCAATTTGATTCTTCAAAAGATGTCTTAATTGAAAGTGTCAATTCCACACCAAGTAGTAGTACTTGGTCTCAAATGGGTATAATGGGTATTTAGTTCTGAGCATCTCAATGATCTCTGACTAGTGAGCCACTGAATTTGAACATATGATTCTTCCTGATGCTTTAGGCTCTTCCATTGCAAAGATTTGTGCAGCAACTACATCGTCTATGTGCACAAACCCTCCCCTGTAATTTGGGTATCTTCCAGCCTCACCTACTCAATCAAAAGATCAGCTTAAAATGGACACGAATTTAAAGCATATCTGTGAATGTGATCAATTTCTCTAACCTTTGATAATGGACAAAAATATTCGAGGGGTGCTTGTGGGTTTTGGACTAAGTATTGGACCGAGAGTATATGAAGGGATTACAAACACTAAGTTTAGTTTCTTCTCATCTGCGATCCTCCAAGCTTCTTTTTCCCCTACAGTCTTTGCATAACCATACCAGATCTAATACATATGAGATTTAGTAGAAAAGAGATTGGAGTTTCAAGAAGAGGATGAAGAATAGAGATTAAAGATGAAGAGTTGGTAACCGAGAGAGAGATAGAGAGAGGTTGGTAACCGAGAGAGAGAGAGAAATTGGTAGAGTGGAAGAAGAGAACACTCTTTCTTGATTCTTTTATTTACTCATTACATCTTATATATAGACAAATCACAATAAACAAGATTACCAAAAATGTTTAAAGCTTTGATTAAAGAGACCTTTTCTCTAATGGTCCTACGGCTCCTAACCAACAGGTCTCAAGGAGTAGATGTGACTCTACACCAACGGTTGGAATTGTTGGAGTTGATGTATTATTTGAATTATACACACATCACTTCCTTCCTCCTCAAGTAAGCTTGCTTTCTTCTTCCTCAAGTCTCGTGGTTTAACAATACATACAATTTTTAATTCAGACATTCATNATACATACAATTTTTAATTCAGACATTCATCAATCAGGAAATGACTTTTGTCTAAAATTGATATTGCATGCAAGAGTCAGGAAAGTTTGTTCACTTTAAAGTGTTTGCAGTATTCAGGATCAGTCCAATGCGATTCGTTGAGTGGAGAGAGTTGTGTAGCGTCAAAACGATACCGTATTGCTGTGGAAGAAGATGTGAGAACAATCCTCTTCACTGTTTCTCTGGACTTTGCACAAGAGTTCATCACATTCATCGTTCCAGTTCTATCAGGATCAAATTTTTCCGATAAGACCCATTAATAAATCCATCAGAGATTTTCAATTAGGGAGTTCTGAAGTATGTCTCACCAGATTGTTGTTGTCCACAGAAACAGTAACTCGAGATGCAATGTGGAAGACTCCATCAACACCATTGACTGCCTCATCAAAGCTTCCCTCCACAGTTAGATCGGCTTCGAAAATCTTCAACCTTTCTTTTGCTCCTTTTAACTCCCATAAGAAACCAACCTTTGATTCATCTTATTTCACACAAACAATGATCCCAGAGTCATTAAAAACAAACTATGGAAGCAAAGCTGAGAATTTTTGTGAGAAGTACCTGAGTCTCTAACAGTTGTTATTACGGAATGACCAGATTCGAGAAGTGCCTTGATTACATGAGAGGCCATAAAGCTAGTTCCTTCAGTTACCAAGTACTCTCCCATTTTTTTCAGCTCTTTTCTTCTGATTTTTTGTTACTCTAATTACAACCTAATTACAACCTAGATTATGTGATTTATGCCCTCATTCTTCCTTTCTCTTGTTTGGATTGACCGAGTGGTTGATCGGCGTTACAAACTAGATCATAATACACATGCCGGAAAATTAAAATAATATTAGTCACAGAACTCACATTCATTGACTTTAATACATATTAATACATTAGCTTAGTATATCTCTTATAACATTCGCTCAGGACCGGAAGCAAAGATAATGAAGTGGATGTGGGCTTTTGAACCTATCCAAGTTTAAGGTTTATGACTATTGTCTTGGATCTCTTGCAGTTTGGTGAGCAATCTATTGGCAGTTTTATTCCTCAGTTAGAGACCTCGACGAATAAGGCCTCAATGGGAGCCTTGTTTTGTTATATTTATTTACTCGACCAATTCACTAGTTTGACTTGAACAACGTTATCATAAAATTTTTAAGCAGTTTGGTCATTTTAATGTTACCATTTAAACCCAAATGATGTCGTTTACCAAGTCAATACAGATAAATAATAAATTGACAAAAGTTGAAAAATCAATCGTCCAACATCCCAACCGTACATTAAAGCTCTCAAAATATAAAACACATATCCCAACCGCACAAATATAAAACGCATATCCCAACCGAAAGCGATCATAGAAGATTAGTTTATATGTAAATGGAAAAAGTATACATAGTAAATTGTCATATAGTTGAGAGTTGCGTATGTATTAATTTATTAAATAGAAAATATGGTTAGCCGCTGGTTGGTCCGACAACCCATATTTAATTACGTATCATTACACATTATCCTTGTGAAGGACCATTGTTTTACGATACTCTACACGTGTACGTGTAATGTTTTTAAAGTCAACACCAAGTACTTAATCTATACTGCTATGTCTAATTTTTTTTTTGTTGAAGCTTGATTAGCTAGATTATTAGACTATGATACTTCAATGTAACACTAACACTAGTTAGTAACACCAACTTATAAGACCAAAATTCTTGTTGTTGTATCACACTTAACGATTTTCCAGCAAAGATATGGGTCGGTTTTGGAGATTATTAAATATAGTAGGAGTATGACTTTAAGTGCCCCATACGTGGTTCAACTTTCTACTACTCCAAAATTTGGATACATTAAAAGGAAGTTTATTGAGTAGACATTAATGGCTGGGTTATAAGTGTAAAAAGTCATAAGACAGAATTCACGTGAACAAATGCTTGATTGACAAGTTCTTGTTTGGTTTTCAAGTTGGTGTTCTTCAATTCACCACCAAATTTATAGGTAGCGCGGCTTTTAATAAACAATATATAAATTAATTTTAGAGTTTATTTCAATTAACATAATTTTATACTTTTACTACGTACATTAGATTCGATGATAAAACGAAGGAAAGAAAGATAAAGGTTTCGTTTTTTCTTTGGTTAGAATGTAAATCTCAAGGTTTTTTGTTGTTCATATATGTGGTCTCAAACTGATGATCATTGATTAATAACGCTTAGCTTGACGAAAAAAAGAAGTGGTGTCAAAGTGTATGGTAATTAATATAGCAAAGTAATTAATATAGCTTGACAAAGTATGTGATCTTGTGGGTCACATTGATGTCCATATATACAAACATTTTTACTAACTGACACCTATCATTTCTCTCCCTTTTTAACAAATCTTTCTACAAAGAAAAAAACTCTCACGCTCGATGAGATGAATAAAAGCCCCATATGAGGTAAAAAACTGACTTCTCTCCATAATCATTTGTTTCATAAATGACGTCTGTCTGGTTACAAGTGGAGTCAAAGAAGCACAAGGATTGGTAAACGAATCATAAATAAACAAAATTAAATACAAGGACACAGGCATAGAGACAGACCGTTGAATTGCATGAGAGTTTGAGTCCTAACATTAACTCCTCTCGTCTGCCAACTTTCCTCTGTTTTCCCCTTTATATCCCAAACCTTTCTCTCTTTCCTTTCTCCCTCCAAACCTCATCTTAGTCTTACCATAACACTTCCAAAATGTCTGACTTCTCGAGCTCCGTGAAGCTCAAATACGTCAAACTTGGTTACCAATACCTCGTTAACCACTTCCTTACTCTCCTTCTGATTCCAATCATAGCATCTATCGCCCTCGAGCTTCTTCGAATGGGTCCTGAAGAGATTCTTGCTCACTGGAACTCACTTCACTTCGATCTACTTTATGTTCTCTGTTCTTCGTTCTTTATAATCTTCGTTTCAACTGTTTACTTCATGTCCAAGCCACGCACTGTCTACCTTGTAGACTACTCTTGCTACAAACCTCCTGTCACGTGCCGTGTCCCGTTCTCTACGTTCATGGAACACTCTCGGCTCATCCTCAAAGACAATCCCAAGAGTGTCGAGTTCCAAATGAGAATCCTTGAGCGATCAGGTCTAGGAGAAGAGACTTGTCTCCCTCCAGCTATTCATTACATCCCTCCAACTCCAACCATGGAATCCGCAAGAAGCGAGGCTGAAATGGTTATCTTCTCTGCAATGGACGATCTCTTCAAGAAAACAGGTCTCAAACCTAAAGACATCGATATCCTTATTGTTAATTGCTCTCTTTTCTCCCCAACGCCTTCTCTTTCCGCCATGATTATCAACAAGTACAAGCTTAGGAGTAACATCAAAAGCTTTAATCTTTCCGGTATGGGATGTAGTGCAAGTCTAATATCCGTTGATGTCGCACGTGATTTGTTACAAGTACATCCTAAGTCCAAAGCAGTCATAGTTAGCACTGAGATCATTACTCCTAATTACTACAAAGGTAACGAGAGAGCTATGTTGCTTCCAAATTGTCTCTTCCGTATGGGAGGTGCAGCCATTCTCCTGTCGAACAACAGCTCGGATAGGAGACGAGCTAAGTACAAGCTCTGCCACCTTGTCAGGACTCACCGAGGTGCTGATGATAGATCTTACAACTGTGTAATGGAGCAGGAAGACAAAGACGGTAATGTCGGAATCAACTTGTCTAAAGATCTCATGGCTATCGCCGGAGATGCCTTAAAGTCCAACATCACCACCATAGGTATACAATACTAAAACACATCATTGAGGTTCGATGTAACAGATTTATAAGGGAATATTATAATATCATGAATTATATTTTTGACGATTAACACAATTGTTGGATTGAATAGGTCCTCTGGTTCTACCTGCATCAGAGCAGCTTCTCTTTCTCTCATCTCTTATTGGACGTAAAATCTTCAATCCAAAGTGGAAGCCATACATACCGGATTTCAAGATGGCTTTCGAGCATTTCTGCATCCACGCAGGAGGAAGAGCAGTGATCGACGAGCTGCAGAAGAATCTGCAGCTGTCCGGAGAACACGTGGAAGCTTCGAGAATGACGTTACATAGGTTTGGTAACACATCTTCATCTTCACTTTGGTACGAGCTTAGCTACATAGAAGCCAAAGGAAGGATGAACAGAGGCGATAGAGTTTGGCAGATAGCGTTCGGAAGTGGATTCAAGTGTAATTCAGCTGTTTGGAAATGTAACCGGTCAATCAAGTCACCAACTGATGGACCATGGTCTGATTGCATCGAACGTTACCCTGTCTTTATCCCTGAAGTTGTCAAACTTTGAAATAGTTTTTAAAATACTGAAGATAGAGAAAGAGTGAAAGAAGACAAAGAAAATACCATAAATGTTCATATCTGCGTATACTTCAATCTCTACTGTTTCATCTGGAGTTACTTTTACTTCTTTTTTTTTTTGGTTTCTTGTGATGTAATCAGTAATAAATCAGATACTAAATTTTATATTTTATTCTTTTATAATGATAAATTTCTTTTCATTTTTTGAAAAAACTGTCCAATCTGCTGACCTGATCTGACATGTTTATTGGTACCGTAGAAGATAGCGGTGACAGTAGCAGAATTTAGGGGGTTGTCAGGTGTCACAGAAGAGCAAAAGACACCGAAGCGTAACAAGCGTTTTGAGTTTTCATCTAACTACAAAGGGTCTTTATGGTTGACCAGTAATAAGGGTCAACGGGATAAAATGCAATGCGGTATAAATGTGGGAAAGGGTGTGGTGTGGTGCAAGTATGATTTTTATAAAAAGGCATGACAAAAAATATATGATTGGTGAAATAATAGTAGTGCGGTTTTTGTTTTTATAATTTGATTAAAAAAATAGAAAATATGTAATTTTATTAATTTTTAAAATAGATTATATTAAGTGGTCTTTATATTAATTATATTAGTGTTAATGAAGAAACTTTTCTAAAATATATAATTGTACTAATGTTATGTATAAATTTTGTTATAATGCATAATAATTTGATACCAAAATATTTTCAATCATATACATTTATATATTATATAATATACATATATATATCTTAATAATTTATATATGATATAAATTGCTAAATCCAATAAATTGTCAAGTGTTATATGATTAGATTATTATTGTTAAGAACAAATATTAAAAAAATTAATAAATTATACTTTTATTTGGTCAAATATTAATAAAATATATACACGTATAAGCGTTTTTGTCCCGCACCCACACTAATATGATAGCGTGTGCGTTATTTTCGTAAACAGTACCATCTTCTCTCACAGATTTTTTTCTGACAAAAAACGCCTTTACTTTTATATGAAAAACGCAAATGTTAAAATAATAAGCTGATTGGTGTAATTTTTGTAGATGCACGGTTTTACTTGAAAACCTCCCCGCACTCATGCTCAACCATCACACCCTAATATGGGCCTATACAGTTGAAAGATTTGACGGCCATCTTAATTTGATTTGACTTTAAAACACTTAATTTCTGGTGAGAATCTTGTTTGATTGATTTATCTGATTCCGTGTTTTCGGTCAAATGTAACCGGTTACACGAATATCACGGATTAGACGATTTAAATTTGAGTGCGGATTCAAATTTTATGAAAATTGATATAAATAGTTAAGAATTTTCAAGTCAGAAACATTTTCATTATTCTATAAAAGATCTGGTTTTATGTTATATAAACAGTGAACAACTGATCACAAATCAATTTTTAAAGTCAAAAATACTAAAACACAATAGATTTTGTATAGAAATTTAAAAACATGAATTGAAATGAAACAAACAAAATTTCTAGAATATTACTTAAAATAGAAAGATTAGTATATTGAATAGATCTTTTTAAAAATGTTAATAAATTTAATTCGTTTCCATTGTGACTGTAAGAAAAAGTATGTTGTACATTCATTTTCATAAGACTTAATATACATAAAAAAAAAATAGTATAAATTGTTTGGAATATGAACACTACAACAAAAAGCAAGATTTGGGACGTTTTTTAGCAACGCATTTACAACACAGC
>OVAX01005003.1:0-10459 GCA_900406405.1 Lepidium africanum
TGCTAAGTGTTTTCAATGATACAACTTCAGAGACCCAAAACGGTAACTCATGAAGATCATAGCAGTAGTCTATGTGAATCTCCTGTAAACTCGGTAAAGCTATATCTCCTGTGTCATAGAAAACCTCACCAAAACTACACATGACCAAAGATAGCTTCCGGAGACTGGAGAGTTGCAATTGGGAAATGTCAAACAAAGTGACTGAAACTTTCTCCAATCTAATCCGTTTCAAGTTTGGTAATGAGCTCAGACACAAGAAATTTCTCAATCTTGCTGAATAAAAACCATGATTTATGATTGTTAGAACCTTTAGCTTCTTCATTCTAGCAATGAAGCTCGGTAATGCATAGTCTGATGAAGTGAGATTAAGAGTTAAAGCCTCAACATTGGGGCAATCCATTTCAATCCAACTCGATGTGAACAAATCATCTATAAGAGAAAGAAAGACCAAAATTAGTTATAGGAAAGTCATACTTCTAGAGCACAAAAAAGGAAGCAGAGATTTGTTTACCCGTAAAGATAGACAAAAGACGAGCACTAATAGGCTGGCTTAGATTTGAACAACATTCTGGAAATTCGTTCTCTTTAATCTCCAAATTGAGTCTTTTCTTTTCCACTGTTGCTTCCGATTTGCTTTGAAAGAGAGCCAACTCCCTCAGGACATCATGTTGAGTGACTAAGAACTCATCGTAGAAACCATCTTCATACTCATTACTCCTGGTAAATAAGTTCCTCTAATGTTAGATGGTAATAAAGTACAAAGAAACAACGTTAAAACAGACCAACATACCCAAGAGGAACAAGTTTAAGCAGATTCTGAGAGGCAAGATCTTCAAGATAATCCATGCAACGGTTACTACCTTTCCTATATAATTCCACCCATATGTCAATTATTACAGAGGCACGTATCTTTTGGTCCTCAAGAAATGACCCCATGTCCATGAAACACTCTTTCAGATCGGATTCTAAGGCATTGAAGCTAGGCTGTAGATGATCTATCACAGTAGATTTATCAAGAATGGTTTCTCCTTCTGACCAGCTTTCAACTTTGCCTTTCCATGAAGACAGGGTTCGTTTCAGCGAAACACCAACTACTTCAATTACTAATGGTAATCCGTTGCAACGTTTTAATATCTGCAATCATTCCACAATTAGAAAACCATAGTTTCTTAGATCAACTTTGAAGGTAGAATCAGGACAAGTTTCTTAGATCACCAATGAAAGGTTAATAAACCATACCTTTTTAAGAATATCTTCATATTCAGCTGGAGATGCCTGATCTGGTTCAGCAGCCCACTGTCTAAGAAGGTCCTTCGAATCTTTAGGTCCCAAAGGCTTCAAATTATAAGTGGAACCAAACCAGGGAAACTCGAATCGAGAAGTCACCAGAATCTTAAATTTTGGTGAGGTAATTCGAAATTTTTTCAGAAGATCAAACTCTGCTCCTTGCCAAACATCATCCAACACTAACAAAGTTTTCCTTGAGTCTTCTTTGAGTTTTTCCACTAGATTTCTTAAGCCAACTTCTGCTTGAGAATCATCTGCAAACTTAAGTACTCCACAACCATTGCACTGAAGTAAATTTTGTACTATGGACCTGAAATTGTAGGTGTTTGACACAACGCTAAAGAAAATATTCTTGAATTCTCCTGCAAATGAGAAACAAAACAATATAATTCAGTTGTACAGATCAAATACTTTAAGACCAAAGTGTAAACAAACATACTTTTGATCTCTTCATCATGACAAAACAGAGTAACTAATGTTGTCTTTCCGCACCCAGGAGGAGCAGACACCACAAGACTCTCAACAGAATCACTAAAGAGTTTTGTCTTTAACTCCATTAATGGCACTTCAAATCCAACAGGTACTATATTAAGCCTCGGAACAGAGCAAAGATTCATAAAAACAGATGGATCAGGAACAACACTTGAACGGTCGCTTCTTAAACTATCAACTGAATCCACAAGATTTCCTAAAGTATCCCTCATATTCAACACCTCCTTATACTGAAGAAGCTGTACATCAATCTGACAGATATTGAGAATATCTTTATTGATTCTCTTAATTTTTCTAGTAAGACGGATTTTTTTAAACCGCGACACGCCTCCTTCACATTTATCAACGACTTCTTTAGCTTCTTTTAACGTAGCTCTTAGATCCTTTAGTTCCTTACGACCAAAGTCTAGCTTGTCTTTGATCGAATCTATCTGTTTGGTTAATGGAATTAGTTTTTCCATAGCTGATGCGAGATCCTTGGACAAAGGTTCAAAATCTTTAAACTCCTTTGCCTTTTTGATCAAATATTTTAGACCTTCAGAGACCAAAGCTCCTGAAACTGAACTTAATCCCAAATCAAGCCAATCGACCATTCTTCTTTCTCTTCTTTCTTTGACCTAGATTGAAAAAAGAAATAATCAGATTTTGTCTGTAGAATCGCTGAAACTCTAGCTCGTTTGAGAAGATGCGCTCCCAAATTATTGGTTCTAGGAGAGTAAAAACGATAAAGAGAGTAAGAGACAATAATATGACAAGGAAGACGAATTGAGAAAGAAAGCATTGCTTAATTGTAAAGCATTCCCTTTGTCATTGACTACGGA
This sequence comes from Lepidium africanum, assembly GCA_900406405.1. Lineage (NCBI taxonomy): Eukaryota > Viridiplantae > Streptophyta > Magnoliopsida > Brassicales > Brassicaceae > Lepidium > Lepidium africanum. The sequence continues at coordinate 2,601 of OVAX01005003.1, forward strand.
CTACAGTCCACACACAGTCAACCAGTAATTGCGTCTGCGTCTGCGTCTGCGTCTGCGTTAGGTTCGGTAGAAGGAACGAGTTTCGTACTGTTTTTCCGCGTTCTTAAGTGTGAACGTATTCTCTTTAAAGTGGCCCACTATAATAAGCTTTATACATGAAGGCCCACAAAACAAAACGCATATTTATGTGAACAAAGAAGAAGCATATTTATAGAGTCCAACATATTTTTTTCAATTAGTATATATTTAAATTCAATTAGTATATATTTCATATAACAGACCAACCTATATTTAAATTTTGTTTCTAATTTTATCTAAAGTATACATTTAAAACTTTGTTACACACAAAATTAGACAATATCAAATTTCACACATTGTATACGAAATATATATATTTTTTTTTGTCAAAGAACTGATTCCATTAACTTAAAAGTAAAATATTACATCAGCAACCAAAGAGAAATTACAAAACATACACCATAGGTAGATAGATAAAAAATAGAAAGCTTCCAGATGGAGTAACTCAAACAAGCTGGAACTCTTGGATATGGCTGGATCTGAATTCTTGCCTCTAGAGAGAGTTTTGAACATGTCTTAATTATGTCGCTATAAAAGGCAGTTGAACACGTCAAATAGCTTATCGATATCATAAATCATATCAAGTTTTGAAAGTGATTCTCTGGATCAGAGAATGAATGTACCATAACACTCTCCATCAAGGAGGATAAAATAAGGTTAAATAATCTCAAAAAGGAGAAACTAATATAACCATTGGCCTTATAAATAAGAAAATCCTAATCTTAATTCTCTAAAGTCCATATGATTGAGTTTGTCCTCAAAAACCCAATAACACATAGACAATAGATTATAAGATTTAGAATTAAATCTTAATGAAGAGTTGGCCCACCAAAACCGGCCCATAAACAAGCCCATTAAGTAATGGATATGTTGGAGACAGAGGAGAGAAACCCTAGACGAAAATCTCATCGGGATGAGCTAACCACTGTGCGCAGCCCACTAAAATAGTAGCCACGGAGGATAGAAAACGCTTTGAAACAACTCCCAGTCGAAACACAAATCCGGCTAGAGGTAGGAGAAATTTCCAAACGAGTGCACAAAGAAGATGGTAGATCAAGAGGCGAAGAAATGATAGAAGACAAACCCAGATCCGGTGGAGAGAGATGGAGGTGAAAGTGTTGAAGGTTTCTTCGTCCTTGAAAGAATCTTCTAACATAGTTTTCACTGGCCATGGCTTCCAACAAAAGAGGGGACCAGAAGAGAGGCAACACAAGAAGAAGAAACAAAAAAACAGAGGGTGGAAGAAAATCGAAAGAAAACAGAGGGGAAACAAAGAGAAGAGATACAAAGAGGCGAAGTGAAGAGAAGAGCGCAGAAGATGATGAGATCGGTTGAAGGATATCGGCGCCGGCGGCCAAGGCCACCACCGGCGACGGAGAGTAAAAGTCTTAGGGCTTTGACGATGTTTGATTTTGGTCTTGTCTTGTTTAGCAATATTAGTTCCCGTATCAATTACCAAACTTGTAGTCTATAATTTGTATACGAAATATATCTAATTGCACAAATTGCTGAATAATTATGGTTTTGTTGTATACCAACAATTGGTTATGATCTTAAACCATTAATTAACTGAATCTAAATCCGACTAAATCTCAAATAGATAACCGAATCTGATCGGGTTAGGATAAACATTGTCTATTTGAGATTTGGTCGGATCTAAAATTGGTTTATGTTCGGTTAATTGATGGTTTAAGTATGTAACCAATTGTTGGTTTACAACAAAACCATAATTATTCAGCAATTTGTGCAATTGGATAGATTTCCTATACTATCTGTGGAATTCGATAGTTATTGTCTAATTTAGGATTTAATTAGGCCTTGATTGTATACTTTAAAATAGAATTAGAAAAAAAGTCTAAATATAGGTTGATTTGTTGTTATATCGAAATTTTGAGGTGAAAATAAATCATCGATCCTAAAAAGAACAGAAACTAAGCATGTAAGGACTCCATTGTTTGGGAGAGTGATTAAGAAACTAAAAAGAATAATCAAACTAAGTGGTTCAAATTTTATAAAAATGATGCTTAATCAATAACTTTCCTTCATGCTTCATCTTTTGTCCTAATAAGACTTTGATTGGTAAGCTTTTTTTTGTTGAGCATAATATTCTTATAAGAACCAATTATATTTGTCTATTTTAAATTTCTTAAATATGATTGGTGCTTGCTATTAATGTATGTATGACCACATATTATGCGGTTTCTTACATCGTCGTCTTTGTTGACTCATTTCAATTACAAGCAATGAATTATTTTCAGCTTTTAATACAAAACTATCATCAAAAAAAAAACTCATATATATATTTTGTCAACAAATTTTTTAAAACTTTAACAAAAATTCTAAACTAATAAATTACTTTTTTTTTTAAATTACTTTTTGGAAAATACTTTTATGTTGACAAATATGCATAATACAGTTTTATTATTTTTTTAAAAAGCTTACAATATTGTTTCAAATTCAGGCACAAAGTGAGGTTGAAGAACTAACCAAGGCAATTCAAGCCAAACCAAGTATTTTATGGGAGACAATGGTTAAATCTCTAGTAAGTGATCAAAGTTTTTCAGGATACCGTTGTTATATTGATGGATCCTGGAAAGATTCTGAATTCTTTTCTGGGATTGGATGGTATTGTTTCCTAGATTCTACAAGAGGCGCAAACATGGGAGCAAGAAGAATCTTCCATTGTCTGTCGCCATTGCATACAAAGTTTGCAGCGATCATGTGGGCTATGAATCTCTTTTAAATTTGGAGAGTGGAGAAGTTCAATTTGCCATTTTTGCGTTGAAAAAAAAAACTTACAATATTGTTTCCATTGGATTGCATGAGAATAGCAAGCAACATTACAAGAGTAATTGTTAGAAATATTTATTATTTTACTCAAAACTAAAAACATTAGTAAGATGTTCAGGTTAGGCTTTGTTTCCTTGTCATAATGAACACTCAAGTTTCTCATTTTTGACTCGAACTTTTCTCACAAGACTCCAGTTTCTTCATCGCATTTCACATTAAGATATTCTAGATTCCTCACTGAATCTGGCAACTCGGGTACTGAACACTTCCTCATCGAGATATTCTTCAGTTTTTGCAGTTTGCTAATCTCTTGAGGCAACTTTTTCAATCTTAAATGAGAAATATTGAGACTCAGCAAATTGCTGAAACTGAAGAATATACGAACACAGCCTCAACATTTCCAGTTTGCTCAAGTTGCCTATAGTTTTTGGAGGAGCAGACACCACAAGATTTTCCACGGAATCATTAAGGAGCTTTGTCCTTAGCAATGGCAAATTCAATCCAACAAGTTTTATAATAAACTTGGGAGGCGAGCAACAAACCTTAAAAACGGGTGATGCAGAAACACTCAATTGGTTGACACTCCTACTCACATCATCAAATTTACTTTTCATATGGACTAGTTCTCCTTCATATCGAACTGGTTCCTAAGCTGAACAAGTTGTAGAGGACGCTGACAGTCACCTAAGAAGGGGACAATATAGAGGAAATCATCAGAAGCATGCGTTAGTCCCTTCTTCATTGACTAGTACAGTTTTTCACATGCTGTTACTGACCCCTAAAATTAAATGTAGACAAAAAAAATGAAAGGAGAATAAAGCCCAACATTTAAATTTATAATGAATAATCCAGTTAATAATTCTGGTATTAGGGTTTGACCCTTGTTTACTATACGAAATGGATTATAAAGAGATTTTAGATTATGGATTGAGTTAGATTTTAGATTATGGATTGAGTTATGTTAATCCATTTGTTGAAAAAAAGATCATAGTATTGATAAAAAAGACAGACATAGATTAATTAACTAGAGATTAAGAGACAAGAAGAAAACATAATCAAAATGAGTGGTTCTATTAATTTAATAACAAGAAACAATGATGCTTAATCAACTACTCTCTCTTCATGCTTCATCTTTTGTTATAATAATCCTCTCCACCTCATCCATCATTATGCTACTTAACAAGATTTGAGGTGTGAATGAAACAAAACTGTGATGATAGTGATTACCTCTGTGAGGATGTCACATTTCTAGCTCGCGAAACATGATCTCTTATAAAGTTTGGTTTCTCTCTTCTAGTGCTTGGTTCCTGTCAATACAGGAGGGAATAGGGTAGTCCTTGAGAGAAATGCACCCTTGTATTGGATTTGAGGTTTTGCTTACTGTTTTTTTCATCCCGTTGAATAACTGAAAGCAATTTGAGACATCACTGTTGCGTGGTGAGGTTGGTTGTATAGACTTCTTTAGGAACCGGTGTTCTAGCAACATAGCTGAGGTTGGTCGCTCTGCCGGATTTCTCTGAAAGCATGATCTTAGAAAGTCTTTTCCCTCAGGTGACATTAATTCGGGTATCGGTGGGCTGTCTCTCATGACCTTGAACAAAACTTCAACCTATGAAAAGGAAAAAGTTGATACAAAGAGTTTTAGATATCAGGTAAAAAAAGTTGTTAGTATAATCTAAAGATAATATGAGGCATATGTGTATACTCACCCCTTCAAACTCACTCCACGGAGGTTTCCCAGTGGACATTTCAATAATTGTACATCCTAAACTCCATACATCAACAGCAAAAGCGAGATCTGGGTTGCTATCTTTCTGCATTACAGGTTGCATGAGCTGCGCGAGTAAAAGAATGTAATGTTACTATATATCAGGGCCGGCCTAAACTTATTTCACACCCAAACCCAAAGCAAAAAAAAAAAATTTCTATAAAATGAAATAAGATTTTGAGGAAAGTAAAAAAGTAATATGCTATCAATACCCTACAATAAAACTTCAAAAATGATACTCCTAAAAGTGTTCATATATTTGGTGCCAAAAGCGCATGCTTTATGTGTTTTAGCTCAAGGGTCCTAGTGCTATATATACATAGGGTTAATGGACTTACTGAATTTTCAGTATCATTGAATAAAAAACTACCTCTGGTGCCATCCAATATGGGCTTCCCTTTAACGAGAGGTTAGCTCTTTGTCCTGTAAGCTGAAGAATAAAATTGTTACTTTATTGTAATCAAACTGCGACAAAACAAAGAACCTTGATATTCGCATCAGCCTGATCACTTAAGAAGACAATTAGCAAAAAAAAAAAATTATATAACACTCACGTGTTTAGCCATGCCGAAGTCAGCAAGCTTGACAACCCCAGAAGCATCAACAAGAAGATTAGCACCTTTAATATCCCTGATGAACATTAACAAAAGAAAGGGAAACCAATATGCTTAAGCAATGTTTCAACATCTTGAAAAATATTCACCAAGATTGATTACACTAATGTTGTGACTTTACCTGTGGACTATCCTTTTACTGTGCAAATAAGCAAGCCCAGACAAAATGTAACGAGTAAAATTGCGAACAACAGATTCTGTTATGGTACCGCAATGATCATGAATATATTTATAAATAGAACCCGGAACGTATTCCAGGTATATAACGAAACGATCTTCTACCTGTACATACAACATCAAAAAATTACTCGATGAAATTTAGCCACACAGCATTGCGTAGGTAGATTATGTGCCTGTAAACAGAGGATATATTCACTGTCTCACTACCAAAATACTGCACAATGTTTTGATGTTAAAGGTTGCTAAAAAGTTTGATCTCCTGAAAAAAAAAGAATAAAGAATATATGAGATAGAACAAACAAGCAACAAAACACAGTCGTGGTTCCTATAGCCTCACTGAGAGCATTGACTCTCTTGGAGTTTACCTGCTCTAATTGCTTTGCACACTCTTCGGATACCGGGTCATCAGGAACTAGCTCAACTTCCTTCATAGCACGCAAGGCTCCAGTTTCGCTGCAAAATGAAAAACAACTCGGTATATACAATAAGAAAAACAAAAATGCATTCTTGGCACTGAGAAACTGTAGACTGAAGTAAAGATACAATGAGAGAAAAGATTACCTGTTGCTGGAAACGTAAACGCTAGCAAATGTACCACGACCTATTAGCTTCCCTTTCTTCCACGGAGAAGTCATCGAGATCGAATCCTGTTTGAGAGAAGCCTGCGGGGATGGAACAGAAGCAGCTAATGCACCGGGACAAGCAACTACAGGAGGGAGAGGCAAAGGATAAACATTGGAGTTTTCACGTCGTCCATTCGTAACAGCAGTGAACATCCTCGGATGCAACGGTGAGGAAACACTATCCTGTTGTTCAGCTGAATAATCAGGCGATAGCATAGAGTGCAAGAGTGAAGATGGTCTGCTTGGTAGCGTAGAAACACTCAATTGGTCCACTCTCCTTCTCAAACTTGCAAGTTGACTCATCATATGGAACTGGTTCCTAAGCTGAATAACATTTCCATCAAGCTGACAAAACTTGAGCATATCTTCATTGATTTTTTTAATTTTTCTTGTGAGCTTGTCTTTATTGTAAAACCGCACGCCTCTAACACACTCGTCAACCACTTCCTGAGCTTCTTTTATCTTATCGTTCAGTAGCTTTAGGTCCTCACGACCAGATTTTTCCAATTATTATTTTGTTGTCAATATTAGATCGATTAGATCCGATCCATAGCCTAAAATCCACCCTTAAAATTTTTTTTTAAGCTATCATAATAAATTTTCCAATTACATTACGAATATGCAAAAAAGAAAGCATATACAATATTGTTTCAGTTTATGCATTTAGACCACCATTATTGGTGGTTTCTAATGAGTTTTTTAGTGTAAATTAATAAAATAATAAAAAGTGAAGAAACAGAGAGAGAAAGTTTCTTAAATAAGAAACTCAAAAATAAGTTTCTTGCCACGTGTCGGTATGTGATTAGAGAATTTTTTTTAAAAAAAATAAAAAAATAACTAAATTAAAAATATTAATATTATAATATAATAAGGGTTTCTTAAAGAAACCCTTGATAATCCTGCCCTTACATAGGATTACCCGAGAATAGCAAGCAACATTACAAGACCAATTAAATATTCATTATTTTACTCAAAGCTTAAAACAATTGAAATATGTTCAGGTTATGCTCTATTTCCTCCTCATCATGAACACTCAAGTTTCTCATTCTTGACTCGAAACTTTTCCACAAGAGTCCAGTTTCTTCATCGCATTTCACATTCAGATATTCTAGATTCCTCACTGAATCTGGCAACTCGCGTACCGAACACTTCCTCATCGAGATATTTTTCAGTTTCTGCAGCTTGCCAATCTCTTGAGGCAGCTTTTTCAATCCTAAATGAGAAATATTGAGACTTAGCAAATTGCTGAGTCTCACAATTGTTTCAGGCAGTTCAGAGAGACGAATACAAGAACACAGCCTCAACACTTCCAGTTTGCTCAAGTTGCCAATAGCTTCTGGAAGTCTAGAGAGCTTGTTACAGTTTGTGATGCTAAGTGTTTTCATTGAAACAACTTCAGACACCCAAAACGGTAACTCATGAAGATCATAGCAGTAGTCCATGTGAATCTCCTCTAAACTTGGTAGAGCTTTAGAGACAACTATACCATCTGTGCCGCGTGAAACCTTAACGCAACTACACAGGACCAAAGATAGCTTCCGGAGACTGGAGAGTTGCAATTGGGGTATGTCCAGCAAAGTGATTGAAACTTTCTCCAATCTAATCCGTTTCAAGTTTGGTAATGAGCTCAGACATGAGAAATTTCTCAATCTTGCTGGACAAAAACCATGATTTATGACTGATAAAACCTTTAGCTTCTTCATTCCAGCAATGAAGCTCGGTAATGCGTATTCGGATGAAGAGATATTAAGAGTTAAAGCCTCAACATTGGGGCAATCCATTTCAATCCAATTCGATGTAAACATA
>OVAX01005004.1:0-10457 GCA_900406405.1 Lepidium africanum
TGTGACCCGTTGTAATATATGTTGGACGAACACTTTGTTGTTTTCGTGAGACTATTAATTTTGTTATCTTGTTCTCTTAATTTTAGTATCTACAACTCAAAATCTATTGAAATTTCGATTGAAGCCTATTGAAAAAAATGTACTCAATGATGAGCTCAAGAACGTAAACTGTAAAAGAACATAACATAAGCCCAATAACAGAGCTCAAGTTGTGTATTAATGCTTTCCAAAAACACAAAAACAAAAACTGAATAGGCCCATTTATAGATCTAGTAAGCCGTATTGAAATGCCTACATGAATATTGTGGTTTAATGGATGTGAACACCCAACATTTGATTCCCAGTGTTAAATAGAGGAGAAATGTTCGGTCATTGTTTATCAAATTATAACTAGTAAATAGATATAGCTTTTGTAAAAAAAGGTAGGAGATGTACTTGAAGGATAATAAAAAGTATAAAGGGAAAAGAAAAGAATAAAGGTAATAGAGGAAAATGACACTTTTCTGTGCACAATTTAACGCAAAGCCCAATAAAGTACTAACTCCTATATGATTTTAGTTACCCCAAAAATCTACAATCATATAAAGGTTAATTTTAAAAAGGAATTAGATAAGTAATAAAACACAGAAACTTTCCAAAGGCATTGGGTTTGGTAGCGACGGGGACGACCCGGCAAGAGGTAAAGGAAATGGGCCATGTGAGTCTCACGAGACCTCATTATGCTATCTTTAAGACTTGAAAGTGGACCTCTCTTATTGCTTAATAAAGGAATAAGTACACTTTAGCTCTTTTGAGAAATCATATGAGCTGTGAATCTTTTTACAATGGGTCCAGAATCCAGATCATCGTGCCTTAATTACTTACCATCACATTTTCATAGATATGTTTAAATATATATACCTATAAGAGCGAGCATTGATCTTCTAGGTACGCCAAACTCGATACGTTTTTATCCAACGGTCTTTACTTTATTTATATAATTGTAATCTTGATGCTACAATTACTTCTTTGTGTATTTGAATAATAGTTTATATTTTGTAGTTAGTGTGAAATACAAAAATTAATATCAGTTGATGGTGATGTGACTCGTGCTCTCATTTCTTCATGTGATTAGGTATGCGTTATGTCGTTAGTAACAAATATGCCTTCTCCAATACTCACTTAAACAATTGATTGAGTCGTATCAATTTATTTGGTCAAACTCTACTTATTCGTGTACAAACATAACCATAAGATCTACTTCTATCTACACTCGAGATTCTGCTAACTCAGTCATGGTTTCAAGGATTTTTATTATGTTAAAAGAAAGAAGAAATTAATTGATAACCATAAGATCTACTTCTATCTATACTCGAAATTCTGCTAACTCAGTCATGATTTCATATTGAAAGTGAAGTGATTTGAATTCAATGGACCAGCAGTGATTGGACCTAACACTAATGACATTTGTTATTCGTTGACTGCTACTGTACCAACGAAGACAAACCTAAGCTAGTTTACCTTTTGTCTAAATTACATCAACATGAAAATGATTATAAACATACAACAGTGTAATCGTATAAATTCTCTGATAGCTTTTTTTTGGTCAAATGAAAATAAAAATTAGTATTGGCCATTTTTTTATAATAAAGTGTCGAAACTTTTAAAATTTTGGAAATCAGATAGGAAAGCGAAAGCACTGCCGATTCCATCCAAAGTAACTGTCCACGTCCCGCCAAAAACTCCCCCACATGGGATTTGCCACGTGTCCATACTTATTTCTTAATTTCATAATTAGTAGAGTGTTTAAACGTAATCGTGTGTTGATGACATACATAATCACTCTCTGTGTCTATATAAAGAGGCCCCTCCACAATCCATCTTCTTCCTCTTCTAACGGTTTCTTTTATTCTTCCCATTTTGCCCTTCTTTTTTCTTCTTATTTTCCCTCTAATGCCACTATCTTCTTCTTCTCACTAAAACCTACACTCACCGGAGATAAATATGATTACGTGGCACGACCTCTACACGGTTCTCACCGCCGTGGTGCCTCTTTACGTTGCTATGATTCTGGCTTACGGATCCGTCCGGTGGTGGAAGATTTTCTCACCTGACCAGTGTTCCGGCATCAATCGATTCGTCGCCATTTTCGCTGTTCCTCTTCTCTCTTTCCACTTCATCTCCACTAATAACCCTTACGCCATGAATCTCCGCTTCATCGCTGCTGATACGCTTCAGAAGATCATTATGCTTGTTTTGCTTGGTTTATGGGCGAATCTTACTAAGAATGGTAGCTTAGAGTGGATGATCACCATCTTCTCTTTAAGCACTCTCCCCAACACTCTCGTCATGGGGATTCCCTTGTTGATCGCTATGTATGGTATTGATGCTGGCTCTCTCATGGTTCAGGTTGTTGTTCTTCAGTGTATCATTTGGTACACTCTCCTTCTCTTCCTCTTTGAATACCGTGGCGCTAAGCTTCTCATCATGGAGCAGTTTCCAGAGACTGCTGCATCGATTGTCTCCTTCAAGGTCGAATCCGACGTCGTTTCACTCGACGGTCATGATTTTCTGGAGACTGATGCGGAAATCGGTAACGACGGGAAGCTTCACGTTACAGTAAGGAAATCAAATGCCTCGAGAAGGTCACTGATGATGACTCCTCGGCCTTCGAATTTGACCGGAGCTGAGATCTATAGCCTTAGTTCAACTCCTAGAGGTTCGAATTTTAACCACTCTGATTTTTACTCGGTGATGGGATTTCCAGGCGGGAGACTGTCCAATTTCGGTCCGGCGGATCTATATTCCGTTCAATCGTCTCGTGGTCCGACTCCACGACCTTCGAATTTCGAAGAGAACAACGCCGTGCGATATGGATTTTACCCTAACAATAACAGTTCTGCTCCGGCGGCGGGTTCATATCCAGCTCCGAACCCGGAGTTCTCTTCCGGTACGGTTCCTCCTACTAAACCGAACAAAATCCCTAAAGAAACTCAACAACTACAGGATAAGGATAACAGTAAAGCAAGCCATGATGCTAAGGAGCTTCACATGTTTGTTTGGAGCTCAAGCGCTTCACCGGTTTCCGACGTGTTCGGCGGAGAACACATGGCAACGGAGCAATCTGAACAAGGAGCAAAGGAGATTCGGATGGTTGTACCTGATCAACCTCAACCTCAAAAGACTGATGCAGGCAGAGGTAATGATGAAATTGATGGCGAAGACGAAAAACGAGAGATAGAGAAAGCCACAGCAGGATTAAACAAAGTGGGGTCAAATTCAACGGAGCTAGAGGCGGCTGGTGGTGACGGTGGTGGCATGGGAAAACATATGCCACCAACAAGTGTAATGACTCGTCTGATTCTGATAATGGTTTGGAGAAAACTCATCAGAAATCCAAACACTTACTCAAGTCTTATCGGTCTCATTTGGGCTCTTGTTGCTTACCGGTAAGTTGGTCATTTTCCATCTTACCTATTATGGTTTATTAGTTATCTGTATACATAAATACACAAATAAGGAAACAAAAGTCTTCCAATGAAGACATGCATGGAATAATTGTAATTGGAGTAATGAGTGTATGGGTTATTTTGGAAGCAGGTGGCATGTGGCTATGCCCAAAATACTACAACAATCCATCTCCATACTCTCAGATGCTGGTCTTGGAATGGCTATGTTCAGCTTAGGTAATTATTCTAACACAAACCAACTGTTTCATCTTGTTTTCTAAAGAGTCATGAGTACTATAATGCAAATCAAGACTTTTTTTGATGATCTAATCTTCAGATTATTATTCCAATGAATTTCTCTTCATAACTGTAAAGTGTGATTTAATGAAAAGGTGGGTCTGGCTTCTTTAAAATTAGTCGTAATTGTCCAGCTTGTAATTGGTAAAAGTCGTATGGACAGTGTAAACCACTCACTTACCCAAAGAGAATCCGGACCCTCTTGACTTTCTGACTCAGACATGTTGGTGGGTCCGGTCCCCACTCCAAGTCCCACTGGCTATGTGTCTACTGATTTGGGTCTCTCACCAAGTAGCTGACCTAACTTTTGCTTTCAGTTCCTACCAATATTTAATACATTGTTTATACTTTTGGTGTATGTTAAGGTTTGTTCATGGCACTTCAACCCAAAATCATTGCTTGTGGGAACTCTGTGGCCACGTTTGCTATGGCTGTGAGATTTATAACAGGCCCAGCTATTATGGCTGTTGCTGCAATTGCCATAGGCTTGCACGGAAACCTTCTACGTATAGCAATCGTTCAGGTATTAAAAACATCGTTAAATGATATAAATACAGGTCTAGTAGTATACTAATCAATCTCAGTCACATGATGATAATGATGATTTGATAATAGGCTGCGTTGCCTCAAGGAATAGTTCCGTTTGTGTTTGCAAAAGAGTACAATGTGCATCCCACGATTCTGAGCACTGCGTAAGTACTCCTAACTTATTATGTTACAAAGACAGGCTTTTTGGTCGGTCAAATAGATAAATATAGTAACAATTGTGGTTGTGTTAAAATGGATGCAGGGTCATATTTGGAATGTTAATAGCATTACCAATAACACTGGTCTACTATATTCTTCTTGGCCTCTGAATTGGTCCCCTCTGGCTTTTGAGAACGCCTCGGAGATTGAGTTGTTTATTTTCTCGATCGGTTACAAGAAAATATGAACAAAGGCCTTTAATTAATTTCGTGGAAAAGAGTGGAAAGAAGGCTAAGAAGAAGATATATGCCTTTTGGTTTTTGGTTTCCAATATTTGTGGAACACAACAAAAGCACTTGGGATTTAGTGAACAAGACTTGAAAGGATTAAGGATCTTGTCTTCATTACACGCCAAAAAAACACAAAAATCAAAAGAAATATTCTTCAATCTATCTTTATTTTCTTGTTTCTGTTCATTAATTTGTGTGTAGATTTTGGTTAAGCATGTTTAATAATACATTACTATTATACACCAGTGTGTGTATATGAATCTTTTCTTCTTAACTGAAACTTCTAATCTAGTGGTTTGTACTAATTCTGACTCAAACTCATGTCAACATAATTTTGATTCAAGATCGATCATTTTTTGTATTTATTAGTATTAAGTAAAGCATTTTACTTGGTAACAAACGTTGCTTTGGTACAAAGAGCACTCTTTTTTTTTTTTTGATAAATAAACAAATTTTTTTTTTTAACAATTGGATCGACAAGGTCCAATTAATAACTTAAAGCCAACCTCTAAAATCATTTTTTAAGCTACCATAATACAACGGGTAGGAATCGAATCATGGTGTCAAGTCATTAGTTAAATCATCCAAATCACTAGACTAGACTGAGAGCAACTCGACCTCAAAGAAAGATCAGGATTCAAATCCCTTTATATCTTAATGTCAGAAGATCGCATGATATTACTCTTCAGAAATAACAATATGACCTTTATCAAAATGTCATTTGGAATAAAAAGTGGATTATATTCGGAAAATAACATCAAAACAAATGGAGAATGAATATGAAGAAAATTCAATGAATGCAAATCTAAAAACTAAGATCGACCAACATGCAGACTTGTCCTGAAAGCGACGACGCATTTCACTTAACGACAAAAGTTGACCTTTTTATCTTTTTTCATTTAAATCTTTTTCTTTTACTTCTTTTCACTCATGCCCCAATATTCTCATTTGTGAATATATATCCTTATAATTTATTTGATTTTGGGAGAATCTAAATTCGTTTTGATGATATGTAGTACTTCTTTTGTTTTTAACGTAAAAATTTTATGCAAAAGAAAAACTTCCCACGTGGGTATTCGAAACATCAAAATTCGAGCATCAAAAGTATTATAACGTCGAGTTGGACCACAAATTTTTACTCGCATTTCGATTCTATCATCACTACTTGACTAAGCTTTATATATTTATAATTTCTTGGAAGTAATCAACAGTCAATATATTGAGTTTATCATAATCACACATATTGTCGGTAATATCACGAAAAAGATTTTGAATCTGTTCAAAACTAAACAACTTCGATTACGTATCCACTTTGAAACTAACAGAGACCTTTTGTTCTTTCATCGACGAATCTATGCCAGTTACGATATGAGTATCCAATATTCAAATAAAATTTATCGTGAAAATAATTGTATTACCAAGTGGTTGGTTTAGCTTTAATAAAATGTACATTTGCTTGTTTTGGACGGACATCTTTGTTATATCCTATGCTTAAAATTTCCCTTCAGTCTAATCAAGTCACAATTTCCCTTCAGTCTAATCAAGTCACAAAGTTTTTTTTTTCTTTGAGATTTCAATTTTCTCTCTTTTAGAAAATAATTTCTCGAGTATTGCATGGTAATGTTATTCAAGAATATTCAGCTCAAAATTAACAAAGGAACAGTAATCAATATGAGTTCTATTAAACAAAAAGACATAAAAGTAGACAATGGAACACACTTTAACTTAACGTAAACAGCATGGCCCTGACTCTTTAAGGAGTTAAGTTTACACGTGTGTAATAATAAGATTAATAAACGGATAAGAATATGAATATCATAATTGATTTCATTACATTTAATTCTTTCACATTTTCTTGTATATGTAAATGAAATGTTTGAAAATAAAGGGATAGAACAAAAAGGAAAAAGCAGAATAAAAAAAATAAAGAAATGGGGTAGAGAGTGAGAGAGAAAGGTGATGGGCAATGTATGAGAAACCACGAACACTGCTCTTATCGTTGGGTCCTTCTCCATTTACATTTACATGCAACCTTCCAAATTACATAACATGCTTTTCATTTATATCTCTCATTTCTCTATCATTTCCAATTTATTGTCTTTTCGATAACAAAATCCATGCGTGTGCCTACAAACTACTAAACACCAACTACTACTACTCTTTTTATATAATTATATGTCTTGTGAGGTGGCCATAACTTATGTAATATAATATATATACTACAAATTTTGTTTGTTTATATAAACATAGCAAATGACCTTTAATCTAGTGGCAAGTGGTAAGTCTACTAAGTGCACTTGCACATCCAGAGATTGAATTTCACCATATATATTATGTAGGAACTTGGCTAATGGGCCGGTCAGTTGTGGCCTAGCGTTGACAAAAAAAAATGATAAACATACAAAAAATATAGCAATGCCTTTTATCAAAATAAAAAAACATACAAAATATATAGAGTTTAGTAAACTTATATATGCAAATGTGCTTGATATAAGATAGAGCCCATAACCTTTATAGGTCTTTGTTTGCTATGTTGTTGATTTCATGGCCAACCCACTAGCCAATAAACACCTATAATGTTTATGGGCTTTATTTTTATAATAAGCCCATTAAATTTGGTCCATATTTCGTAACATAAAGGGCTTTGAAATATTTGAACATTGAGTAGGCGAAAAGAAACATAGTACTATATGAATTTCCAAATTCAGACTTCAAACTGAAAGACAAAAATGAGTTCGATTGGATTCAGATCGTCTTTGGTTCTTTGTCTCCTCTTCGCTATCTTGCTGCTTCAACTTCCGATTTCCTCCTCCTCCACCAAGCGTCACATAATCAACTTCCGATCACCGGGCCTTTATCCGGAGGGAATAACCTATGATCCATCGGAACAGCACTTTCTAGTTGGATCTCTTCATAGCCGCACAATTCATTCCGTCTCCGACGCCGGTGTAGTTGAAACCCTAATTTTCGATCCCGATCTACCGGTGAATGCCACTATCCTCGGTCTTGCAATCGACTCTGCTAATCGCCGTCTGCTCGCTTGCATCAACTGCTTGCCTCCTCTCCTTCCCTGCAGTGCCCTAGCCGCCTATGATCTCCGCAAAGACGGCCGTCGTATCTTCCTCTCGCCTCTCCCGTCGCTCCCTGGAGACGACGAAGACATCGTCCGAGATGTCGCTAATGATGTGACGGTTGATTTTAAAGGAAACGCTTATGTCACCAACTCAGCCAAAAACTTCATCTGGAAAGTCGATCGCGACGGTGCAGCTTCAATATTCTCGAATTCGCCGTTATTCAATTCGCAACCAGTTCCGGAAGACTTGGATGAAATTGTCCGTGGTAGTGGATTGAATGGGATTGTGTACATTAGCAAAGGATACCTTCTAGTGGTGCAGAGCAACACAGGGAAGATATTCAAAGTGGATGAAGAAAGCGGCACGGCGAGGCTAGTGTTGCTAAACGGAGAAGATTTGATTGCAGGAGATGGAATGGCTAGGAGAAGGAGTGATGGTACAATCATGGTGGTGTCAACGAAGAAGCTTTGGTTTCTCAAGAGCCAAGATAGTTGGAGTGAAGCTGTGGTCTATGATGAAGTTGACCTCGACGTTGAGGGATTCGCTACATCGGTGACGGTGGCGGAGAGAGATAGAACATATGTGTTATATGGGAGAGTGATGGAAGGTATAATGGGAAGTAACAGTGAAGAAGGATGGAGAGAATGGTTTGGGATTGAGCAAGTTTGGTCGGACAAAGAAGGTGGAGAAGATAAGATTTGGTTGTATGTGTTGATTGGATTTGGCTTTGCTTACTTTTGTTTCTGGAGGTTTCAGATGAAGAAGCTCATTACAAACATGGACAGGAAGATCACTTAGTCTTTGTGTTTACTCACTTTGTTTACACGTTTTGTGTCTTTTTAACATTTCATAGAAAGGAAACTTAGTACAGAACAGAACAATAAGCTATTGATTCTGACAATAAGAAATAAAATGGGTCAAACCATATTTATTATTGCATCAACTTTGCTTCTACCATAGCTTCTTGAGATAAAGGAAGCAGAGGAAATACTTCCTTCTCAAATGCTTCTTCTTTCTTTTGGTTTTTCGACTTGGGCTCTGACTCTTTTGTTCTCTCTCTCAGCTTCTCCAATGCTTTTCTCCTGTTTTCATTTCTTCCTACTCGTGCTTCTGCGGCTTCACCATGGATTAAGTTGATCCCTCCAAGCAATCCAGCTGTTAGATACAGAATAGTGTTTCTTCTTGATACATCTTTAGAATCAAGCACTTGGAGCTTCTGAGGTTCCTTAATGCTTGCTTCAAGCAATGGCTATCAAAGAGAGAATGGCAAAAGAGATGGACTTCAGAGCTTTAAACCACAAACTAGCAAACGGAAGAAGCAAATCATATATGTGAACATAAAACGATTGTCTGCACAAGTTTTTGGGTAGACATTCATTTATGATACAAATTCTTTTGTTGCCCATCATAATTCTTATGCACAAACTAACTCAAAGTTCACCATATAAAAGCTTAGACTTTCTGGAGAGATAAATGTCTAACTAGCTCAAACCAAACTCAATGGCCTCGGATTCATTTACACACATACCACAATATATGAAATCCCTAATTCAATCAATTAGATGGTCTGAGAAGTGTTGTACGAACCTGGGGAGAAGCTACACTTGTGGCTAATATCACCCGGCGCCGAGATATTTTAACTGATTCTCCAGTTATCGGAGAATATGAGGTGAAAAGAGGCGTCCAGATTGAGTAAGATCTCGCCATTTTCAGTAGCTCACCGCTAATCAAATCAGACATGTAAAAAAAAAGGGTGATATTATGAGCCTTAAACAACATGGGCCTCAAATTGCACATAACTGGGCCTCATATAAACATGTACATATTGGGTTCATCTTCAATCTAATTACAGGTTTGTAGCAAAGAGAAGATCACATATTTTGTCTTCAACATCAACGTTTTCCTTGAAACGGGCAGTAGCAACAAGACTTTTCTTCTCCTTCCTCAAAGACACTGCTTCTTTCTGGAAATCACTGATGTTCTCTAGACCAGACAATAGAACATTGTATGTCCCCAGCGAAGGCATCATCCCTCGCTCTCTCATCTTTATCAGTATCTTCATTGCTTTCTCTGGACTTCCAGCTGAGATATAAACATCCATCAATGCAGTGTAAGCAGCTACGCCCTTTTGATCATCTGGAAGCAAGTCAAAAACCTCTGCAGCTAAGCGAGGTCTTCTGCCAAACCCGAGCCTGTGGATCAACATTGCTCCTTGGTATACACCAAGCGAGTGTTGAGCTTTCAACATCTCCTTGACCACTTTGATCACTTGAGGGAGCTCGTTTAGTCTCAGATAATTACCAATTAACGCAAGATATGCTGCCTTCTCCAGATGAATTCCCATTTCTGAGCTGTAATCAAGGGCCAATGAAGCACCCTCTGTTCTACAACGGTCACAGTTTGTTTCTACGATTGCTGAAACAACAAATGGATCCAACTTTATATTTCTATCTCTCGTCTGGTTAAGTACACGATCAACTGCAACCAGATTCTGCTTCATCAAGAGAACAGAGTTGATAATTCTACTATCAGCTGAACTTTTAGTGTCATCGACTTCGACTGTTGGAGTGTCATTGATGTCATCACTGGGGCACAAAGATTCAGGGGAAATATGTGAATTGACTTCCCTTAATAGATCGTCACTTTCCCCTGCGGCTTCTAGGGTCTTTAAAGCCTGAAGA
>OVAX01005006.1:0-10448 GCA_900406405.1 Lepidium africanum
ATGAAGGATGATCGGAGTTGTTTAGATGATATGGACTATGAATATTGTCTGGAGAATCTGAGATTTCGAAATGTTTGACGATCAGAGAGGATCGACGAACCTCGGTACAGTCGTTGAAATTAGAATTGCGATGTATCAGCGGAGATCTGACTTCATCATGGCGGTTCGGAGAAGGAGCTTTCTCCGGTGAATTTGGAGTGCTGCTGCGGCGTGTGTTTCCCTTACGTTTCACCATTGAAATCGACGGAACAGAGCTCAAAATTTTGAGAGAAAAAACGAGCTCAAATCGCACGGTGATAAAGAGAAAGAGACACGAGATGAACGAAGAAGAAGAAGATCAAAGAAATGATTGGAAAGAAGATGATCGGAAAAGAGATTCCGATGTGATTTCGCGCGGAAGTTTGTTGGAATGAAAGGAGAGCTCTGATACCATTTCAGTTGAATAAACTCATTCTCATTAATTTGGGAAAGTTTGTTACAGAGAAGCTTTATACAGATAAGTATAAAGCTGGTTTATACTAAACCGGAAGCTAATCACATTGGTTTACTAAACCGTAAACTATATACATTAACAGCTTCTGCAGAGAGTTTTGAGCTCATATGTAATGGTGTTGCAATTGGTTTACATTTTTCCATTCCTACTCTTTGAATGATTTCTAATGCGTAAGTGCTTTGACTCATGAAAATACCTGATGCATTGAACTCTGTTTTGATGCCGAGAAAGTAACTTAGTTGACCGGTATCAGACATTGGAAACTCCTGCTGCAACTTGTTGATAATGGATCGTTGAAGCTGTCGAGAACTGTTAAGATAATGTCATCGACATATAGCAGAAGATAGGCCATGTCTTTTCCTTTCTTGTATACAAACAGAGATGTATCAACCTTGCTTTGAATGAAACCCATAGATTTTACATAACTTGCAAAACGAGCATTCCATGCCCGTGGAGCTTGCTTTAAGCCGTAAATTGCCCTGTTTAGGCGACAAACATAATCTAGGTGTTGCTTGTTGATAAAACCAGGCGGCTGTTTCATATAAATTGTTTCCTCAATGTTGCCGTGAAGAAAAGCATTCTGCACATCTAGTTGATTTACGGGCCAATCTCTTTCAACTACAAATTTCAAGACAGCTCGAATTGTTGCAGGTTTTACAACGGGACTGAAGGTCTGATCAAAATCCACGCCTTGTTCTTGAGTCTTGCCATTCGCTACAAGCCTTGACTTGTATCTTCCCAAAGAGCCGTCCGCTTTGAACTTGTGTTTGAACAGCCAAATTGCATTGATCACATTTGCACCTGCAGGTCTAGGCACTAAACTCAAAGTGTTAGTTTTAATCAATGCATTGTACTCATCATGCATCGAAGGATTCCAGTTTGGGTCCTCTAAAGCTTGCTTGTAACCCTTAGGAAGAGGAGAAATAGAATCCGTATGTAAAGAAAGAATTTGTTTGGGTTTGCAAATTCCTCTTTGCAAGCGTGTCACCATTCTCAGAGGAGATGGCACCACGTCTGGAGATAGAGGAGGCTGCGGAATTTCTGGTGTTAAAGAAATGAGAGGAGAAATTGTTTCTGAATCAGAGATGGTTCTGTTTCATTGAAATCATGAACCGCAGTGTTTTGAGGATTTGTGACAGAGTATGGAAAAGTGGACTCATCGAAGGTTACATGTCTTGAGATAATGATTTTTCGGGTTTTGAGATTGAAACACCTGTAACCACGATGAAGAAGAGGATACCCAAGGAAGATAGAAGGAGCTGATCGAGGATCGAGTTTATGAGAAGAATCTGTGTGAGGATAACAGAGAGAACCAAAGAAAAGTTTAGTGAAAGGAATTTGATCACTGATTGCAGAAGAAGGAAGAAGATTTATTATGTGTACCGCAGTGTTTAAAGCTTCGACCCAAAACGTTGGTGGAAGATGAGCTTGGATTAGCAAAGTCGGAACGGCATTATTGATAGTTCGAATCATCCTTTCAGATCTCCCATTTTGTTGAGATGTGTGAGGACATGAAAAACGAATTTTTATTCCATGTTGAGCAAAGAAATTGTGAAACGATGTGTTATCATATTCCCCCCCCAATATCACATTGAAGTGATTGAATTTGACTTTTGAACTGAGTTTGGACGTAATTGTGAAAGTGAACGAATTTTGAGAAGACTTCACTTTTCCTGCGTAAAGGGTATACCCAAAGAAAGTGAGATATTAATCCAGAAATAAAACATAGTATTTGATACCCGAGAATGAATTATTTCAAAAGGTGCTGTAACACTTGTATTTGAAGATTGAAATGGATGTTTGATATGTTTGCCAAGTTGACAAGCATTACAAGACATAGAAATTGTCTTTTTATTACATTGCAAACGAGAAGAAGAAAGCAAATACTTAAGAGTTTCGTTGCTAGGATGAGCTAGCCTTCGATGCCAAATGTTTGAAGTTTGGGAGATGAAAGCAGAAGCCGAAGCATTATGATTTATTGAGGAAGAGAAGACTGCGGAGTAGGGTCAAACTCTATAGAACAAGAATTATCAGTAGTGAAACGACGGACAGAAACAAGATTTTTAATTATACAAGGAGTGACGAGAATTTTATTAAGAGACAGAGGACGAGGTGTTGAAACAAGCTTGAGACTACCGGAAGTAGCAACTGGTATGCAGCTTCCATTCCCTACGATAACAGATTTTCCAATACAGGGATTAAAACCAGAGAAAGAGTTTGTACCTTGGCCAGACGTTAGGTGCGAGGTAGCACCAGAATCCATATACCATTGAGTATCACTTGGGTCTTGGAGGGTCATGGTATTGAAAGATTGAGCATAATCTGCCGTTGGTGTATACCTTGCATCTGATCCTTTGTTGCGGACGAGGGCTAAGAACACCAGATTGGTTTTGACTCTGATTATTGTGAGGAGGATTTGCCTACGGCTGAGTCCACATCTGATACGGCGGTGGCCAGAACGGAGCATTCCAATGTGGACAAGGAGAAAACTGAACCTGCTGGTAACCATTGCTATGTCTGCCTCGTCCACGACCTCGATTGTAACCACGTCCCCTTCCTCTGCGTTGATAATGTGTCGTAGTGGAGGGAGTTTCAGTCACTGTTAGAACAGTAGATGCAGAGGAGTGATCCGAGTGTGTTGGATTAGGCTTGATGGCCTTTTGAAGTCTGTATTCTTCATCTTGAAGCATGGATACAGTCCATCAAAGCTTGGGAATGGTTGGCGATGTTTGATAACATTAATGATGTTATCAAACTTGGCATTAAGGCCATTGAGAACATACATTACCAAAGTATAATCCGTGACTGGTGCATCGACATTGGAGTAAGCGATTTGTATATTTTCCTATTTATTATAAAATGGAAACTATACAATTTATACATTAAATTATTCGATTATAAATAAGCAATAGAATAACCGACATCTAAAAATTTACTATTGTTTCAACATGTAATATACTATTACTATGCTATATTTAATTTAAATATCAAATGTATATATTGTAATGAATACATATTTCATAATCAATACATTTTTTGGTAATAAATTTATAATATACAATTGTACATTAAATTATTCACTTATAAATAAGGAATAGAATAACCGACACCAAAAATTTATTATTGTTTCTATAAAAAATATACTATTGTTGTGCTATATTTAATTTAAATGCTAAAAGTATAAATTGTAATGTTAATAGATTTTGAAATATACATATTATCATTCAATGCTAATAGATTTCGATTAACTCTAATATAATGAAAACAACATATATGAATAAATATCTAACCATATATTTTCATTTATTTATTGATCTCATGATTATTATGTAATCATGTAAAATGTAAAACTAATTATCACATTTTCATTAATTTAAAATAATTATATGTCGTAAAACAAAATATAACTTTGTTATTAAAATTTGAAATTAACAATTATTTATCGATTACATATTTATAACTATGAGAATAAATCTTTAGGTGTATGGAATCCATCACCAACATGATATTGAGGAATTTCGTAGTTCACACTGATAAAAAAATATCACAAAATTGTTCACCAGAAATAAATTTAGCTTCAATCAATCATCTAGAAAAAAATAAGATATGAAACATTGTTCCAACCACCAGTCCGTTTTTTGCATCCATATCTCTCATCATGGACATTTTGTATTTAAAAGAACTTGAAATTTTTATGCTATAATTTGTAGAAACCTTCTAAGGATAAGAGTTTTAGATAAACTGAAAAAATGAAAAGTGTGTTAGTTTTAGGTTATAAAATAACAAAAACATCAATTTAATAAATACAATTTAAAATATATATATATATATTGTTATAAATACAATTTCATAATCTATAAAATTTGGACTATCAATTTTAGTATTTTCTAAATCAATTAATATAGTAAAAACTATAGCTTAGAAATATACCTTAGAAACATTTTAGAGGGTAAAATTTATAGATAAACTGTAAAAATGAAAAGTGTGTTAGTTTTAGGTTATAAAATAACAAACACGTAAATTTAATAATTAACAAAATAATAAGTATAGTATTACTAAATACCTAGAAACCATAGGGAAATGATGTGAGAATAATTTTTCTATAATTTTTCTCTCTTTCTTAGTTTCATGTTGGCCTAATAAGTAATATATTTCCCTACAAAATATATTACTTTCCATGTTTGTTATTTAAGTTGAATAAATTCATAAACATTTAGAAAATAGTTGATAAAAATAACTTACATGCTCATCAAGTAAAATCAGTTCAATAGTCTGGCTATATTCTTTTGTAAAGACTTTCCAGAGACGAATAATCTTGACTTTGATCCTCCATTGTTGGCTCAATGGTTTGAGAACAGAAATGGAATGAAGAACCATATTTTTTAAAAGCTTCTGAAAATCTAAAGAGATGATTAGCTTTATGTTTTGTTTTGTTTGGACTAAGCTAGCACCAAAACTGGGTGTAAGACATCTCAAGAAAATTAAATGTATTGTTCGAATATGAGAATAATATTTGTCACGCTCAAGTAATTCCGTAAATCAGTATATTCATTTGATATTATACTTATTTTAAAGGTAATAGTATATAATGTCATCATTTTAGTTTTTAAGAGTCAAAACAATTTTGGCAACTAATTTATCAATATACATAATCAGGACAACAATCAGAATATATACTTATTTTTTTATTTCTTGAATTAATATTGATTTGGCATACTTGTTCTTTGGAATTATGTACAATCAATATAAATTGATTACACTCTTATTTAATTCCCAAATTTATGTGACATACTAAATCAAAATGGTTTTACACATTTAATTTATAATCTCATAATTTAATACTAAACTTTGACTTAACATATATGATGTTTCAGATAATAAATGTCTTTTAGGTTAAGGAATTTCTGAAATTAACCTTCTTTATACATTAAAGAAAACACTAAATACTAATGGTATTACATGTAATATAACACATGATTGCAAGATTATTTTTAAAAAATTTACCTTTTATTATATAGAGGTTTAAATGTATTGTTTCAATATGGGAATAAAATATGTCACATTAAAGTAATTCCGCAAATCATATAAATAATTTGATTTTTTTTTTTTTTAAGGGAATAGTATGTAATGTCATAAACACAGTTGTTAAGAGCCAAAAAAATTTTGGAAACAAATTTGATATTTTACTACATTTAAGGCAATAGTATAAAATTTCTTAACACATATGTTAAGAACCAAAATAATTTAGGAAACAAATTTATTGATTCACGTAATAAAAGCAACAATTAGAATATATACTTTTTTTAATCTCGAATTAACTGAGTTTATGGAATACTTGTTCTTTGAAATTATGTACAATCAATATAAATTGATTACAATCTTATGTAAATCCCAAAATTATGTTAAATACAGAATTGAGATTAGTTTTACACATTTAATTTATAATCTAGGAATTTAATACTAAAAGTTGACTTAACATATATAATGTTTCGGATAATAAATGATTTTTAGGATAATGGATTTCCAAGATTAACCTTTTTAATACATTAAACAAAACACTAAATACCAATAGCATTACATGTAATATAACACATGATTGCAAGATTATTTTCTTAAAAAGTTACTCTTTTATTATATAGAGGATGATAAATGTAAATGAATAATCGATTGGAAGAGTAACTGAATTATATTTTTTCCAAAACCGTAATATTCCAAAATTTGGAATGTGAATATATTACAAATATTTTGTTTACGTTAACACAAAATTAAACAAATCTAAAATTTTAAATGTTGCAGTGTATTACATATATTAATGTGGTTTTGAACTGCTGACCCTTCTAGCTGCAAAGATGCACCAATGTTCATAGATCATACAAATCTTATTCATAATTAAAATACATGTTGGGTATATCATCCAATGCCCATTGCTAACAATGTATTATAGGCATTGTTAGCAATGTACAAACATAACTGAAGTATTATAGGTTAATTTGATTTATCACCTGAGAGCCAAGAACACGAAAAATAAGTTATAGGCCTCATAACTTTTTTTAATCGTTGGTCCATCTTCTTTATCCCGTAGACCCCATGTCTTAAGATTTGTTTCAGCCGTTGGTATTCATTATAGGCTCTGTCTAAAATATTATAAGCCTTTTGATAAAGTAAAGACTGTCATAGGTCTTTCTTCAGCAGTTGTTTTCTCTGTAAAAAAACTTTTAAGCCTTGTGGTTTACAGTTCATAATTTCTGCGACATTCGTTTAGCCATGGGTCGTATTCAATCCGCCAAATTTGTGTACCTATGTCTCCTTAAGTTGTTACTTTATCCAACAAGGCAACAAGTAAAAAATCATAGACTTATAAGCCGTTGGTAGAATCGTTTTTCAGTTGTCTTTGCATTAAGACTTTCTAAATCGTTGATTGTATTCTCCACTCCATCCAATAAATTTGTCTTTTTAGAGATTTCTTGATCCATTTGTCAATAAACCCCAAAGCCAATCCAGTCTTTATGACTGGATAGTTACGTATGAAACTTTTTTGACCCGTAGGCCGTCAGATACAAGCCTTCTTTGCCGAAGGTACTTAGTACGAACTCATTTTATTACTCGTTGATTGATTTTGACGTTGTAGTCAACTTTTTTCCATCCAGATAAGTCCTTTACCAACCCTCTAGTGTCGATCCGGTCTTTTGAATAATTTCTTAACCCGTGGGTGTGTTTGAATTTGACCAAAGTCTCTCGGTTTCGATTCAATATTTAGAAGACTTTCTTATATCATGGGTCTGTCCAACAATTTTGTTCGAAGTCTATCTTACGACTTGTTTAAGCCGGAGTACTAGTAAAATATAGAATTTGTGTCCCATTCTGTCTTTTGGGAGACTTTATTAAGCTGTGAGTGTGTCCAAGAAATCTGTTCGAAGTCTTTGTCTTAAGACTGTCTAAGCCGTGGGTACTAGTAAGTATACAATTCGGTCTTTTGAAGACTTTCTTAAGCTGTGGATCTTTATTTTCCCCATTCCAACCGACAAATCAAGAATCGATCCATAGTCTTTTATCCCCTATCATTCCAACCGACAAATCAAGACTATGGATCGATTCTTGATTTCTTGATAATGGTGACAGAACATTATCAGATTAGTGTCTGCTCATCATCTTTTTGGGTTTTAAAAAGAAAACATCAAAGAAAGAGGCATTCAAAATCTCTTGAATAGATAAAACAAAAACCAAAAGCTTTTCAAAACGTATACATTCTCAAAAATAGAAAGCAAAGACAAATCTGCATAACAAAATTTTTCTAGAAAAACACCAACAAATTAAGAAAGACAGAGACGTACCTTGATAGTTTCCCGCAGTCAAGCTCGTATGCCAACAGCTTTCCACTAAAGAAATCCTCTGAGGATCAATGTCATTTGGGACTTTAGCCTCTGGTTCATGAACCCCACAGCTCCAATCACCTATATTATTTGGTTCACTTTGTAAGCGTATAATTTACATATAGGAACAAAGAGAAAATTGAAAAAGAAACTTTCTTAAGCAGAACCGATGTTCTACTATAGAAACAAGACCTCTAATTCATGTAAAATGCTGCACAGTTATAGGTAGTTTCTATATTGTACGAAAATTTATGTAACTGTTTTACATTACTACTAAAATAGCCAAAAATAGCTTCTTGGACTAACATGGCCTTGTATATCTAATATTCATTTTGAGAAGATTATGATATTTTTTCCTTAAAGCAGAAACTAAAACCTGCATAGCATTTAGATTTTTTCCTTAAAGCAGAAACTAAAACTCTGTCACAAGCTCTCATAGTACTACTCCAAAGTGTAAATGTCAGATCTGCCATTTAAAGATTAGGAAGAGCATTGTTAGAGATAAATGCTAGTACACCAATAAGCTAAGGAACTTAACATTGAGATAATATACTTCTCATCAGCAGCTGCATTGTAAAGAACTTCTGGTGCCATCAACTGAGGCTGCAGAACAGATAAAAAGTAATGAAATACATAGGGAGAGAACTGATTCCATTAAGGAAAAACGAAGACAAATCATTTCAGTGAGAATCTATGTGACCATTCCCCTTTCGTTCGGCGTGAGGTATGTCTCATGCTTGATGCGGGAAAGACCAAAGTCAGTAACCTGTTAGGGCTTGACAGACAAAGTAAGTTAAATATGACAGACACCCTTTTCACTTCAACAATAATTTATCATCCTGAAATCAAATCTATGCTGTCTTTCCCGATATAAATCTATGTATCAATATCTAAAGCTTCATTCACTGTTTTAAAAAATATAGTTATATGATTTCCCCTTTTGCTTCAGTCTAATGAGTATACACGATACAACTCCTCAGTTCTGATACAGGGGAACTACTAAACCTAATAACATTATTGTGGCCTAGTCTCTTATATCAACTCGTGTCGCAGAGAAAATCAATCAAACAATTTGTAGTCATTTTATTGGGGACATAATATCCAGTTCACCCACCAAACTCATTTCATCTGCGAAATACAATAACAGTGGACAGTACTTTGTAGGTACATGATTATTTTTGTTTTAGCTCTATCAGAATTACCAACGACATACTAGCTGCCAAGATTAAGGGAAAGAAGATGACTTACAACAATGAAAACAATACCTTATCAGTCCAGTTTCGATCAACCAGTAGATTTGACGACTTTAGATCACGGTGGATAATCGGTGGTCTACAGTGGTGAAGATGATTCATACCACGAGCCTGTGGGAAAGAGTTAATCAAAGAGCCAAAAAGAAGGATATGCAAGATTTCACTGCTTACTCCTCCTCTGCTCACATCTGATTCCTCGACAGATATTTCTCCGATACTTTGATATTTCGTGATTCACTTCAATTCTTCAAAAAACAAAAGACGAATCAATAACTAAAATCAGAGTTTCTGACCTTCTCCAAAGATGAGAGCAGGAGAGCATCCATGTTGGAGCAGAGAGATCGCATTTCCGTAACGTCTCGAACCTCTCCAACTTCTCGATTCCCTCTACTATTCGCTAAGAAATACCCCCACCGACGACACGAGAGACCGGACATTACTATACCACTCAAAATCACCAGGTTTCGTTATCGAAGTCTCTGAATCAAAGATATTTCGTAGATTAGGTCATTCTCAGTTCGAAAAGCAAAAACAAATTTGGACAAAGAAAAGTACCAAGAAAGAAGTGCCTCGAGGGTTTCACACAGAATCAAAGCTTCCAAGTAGATTCAAACCAAAAACTAGAAGAGAAACCTAACCAGAAATTAAAATCAAAAACGATTGGAAACCCCAAAAAAAATCGGTAAGAGATCAAACAAATCTTACCGATTACCACGAGGAGAAGAATTCTAGCCGTTGGTAACCGTTTGACGCTAAATCAAGCATCCATGTGCTAGAGAGATTTTAAAATATCGAATTTTGGAGATACAGTCTCGTAATCGTATATATATGCTTTTAGTTACTACGGGCTTTTAACTTGCCCAACTTAGACTTTCGATCACATTATTGGTAGACTCTTACTAAGACTCTCTTAGTATTATTAAATGATTAAATTTGAAAAATGGAGAGTTAAAGAGATGTATTTTTGTCTTGAATATGTTGGTGTGATTAATGGTAGGTTTTTAGGTGAGTTTCTTAGGAGTTAAAAAAATAAAATAAAAAAATTTAGTTTTAGATAACTTAATTATTATTGCAAATTAAAAATTGTAAAACATACTCTTAGCTACATTATATTAAGTAAATAATCTAAAAGACAATCAATTTAATCTTGATTGGTTGCAAATTTAGTCCATATATGCTCGACCAAATCGTTCTTCAATTGNAATTTAATCTTGATTGGTTGCAAATTTAGTCCATATATGCTCGACCAAATCGTTCTTCAATTGTTTATAGATAGTTCGATCACGAATTCGAGTTCTAGTGGCCATCATATCGACGAGATTTGAAGGCATA
>OVAX01005007.1:0-10448 GCA_900406405.1 Lepidium africanum
CTGCAGCTCACGTCTTCAACACCACCATCACGTCATCCAAGCTGCAGCTCCCTTAATCATCGTGCCATCATCCCTGCAGCACCCTTATTCAACTTGTCATCATCATCATCCTCGAGTTCAACCTGCAGCAAAGTCATCGTCAACATCACCCTCAAATTCACGATTTGCAGCAGCACCTTTTATCAGCAATACAACAGCCTTTTGCAGAGTTCATCCTAGGGAGGATCACATCAGTGCTAGAGTCCCTTCTGCTAATGAGTGTCTTGCTAGGACAGGTGCTGCAGTGTGCATGTCATCCACTGAAACTGAGTGGCATCTCCGAGGTGATTGTGGAGCTTGAGTCTGAGGGACTTCTCCACTAAACCATTCTTTGAGTGCATCCAACTCTCTCCTCATCTCTTACCAAACCCCTTTACCTTCTTTACCAACCATTTCTCCAACTTCTGTAACTTCCCGATACGCTTATGTGCTTCTTTAGAAGGAATTTCCTACCATGGTGCATCAAACTCCTCAAAGAAGTACGATTCTGGTTCAACTATATCTTCATTTTCTGGTGAAGCTGCTGGAGGTTCTTTGGGTGGTATATACTCATCAACCAAAGTGTTCAGAGGGAAAGATGAATTCGACATTACCAATCCTCTTGATCGAAATCAACTCTGGACAAGGTAGAATCATCCTTGCATCTGCCCGGATTGGATGGTTAAACCTGTATAGCAACTGCTTATTATCTTCCTCTCTCCATAAGAACTTGGCTCCCCGTAGGTCACTAACTTTCATAACCTTGGTGGATACACTTCTGATTCGCTCAAATCCACTCCACAAGCCTTTAGAATATGAGCAACAACACCACCAATAAGGATAGGCTTAGGATTACCTTTTTCAGCTTGAGCCATTGCTCTAGATCGATAGTTGCTGAAGTGGTTGGCGAGAACAAAAGATAAAATCGAATCCGCATCATCTCCCAAAATACTCCTCCCACTAGTCCTTTATCCACAAATCTCCTTGAGTGCAATGAGCATCAGCTGTATTTCCCTAAAGGTTTACCGGCGGCATAGAAGGCCTAGCATAGAAAAGATTGGCAATAGCTCTCCTAGCATAACAGATAGAAGGATCCTAATCCAAGTCCCTTTACTCCTAGACGAGTTAAACTTTGATTCTCTAGAAAGCATAAACCAAACCACATCTATCTCCGCAGATTCTATACTAGGATAACTAACTTCTCCAGCCTTGAAACCAAACAGCCCATCTAATTGCTTAAATGTGAATTTGTAATTTTGACCATTTACCTTAAATGTAATGTATCATGCTCCATTCCTCTCGATCAAGGCTACAGGCTTTGTAACATATTCCTGAACTTCCACAGTAGCCAGAAACTGCATCGTCTTATCCTTGTATGAGTCCGAAATGATAGACATAAACTAGGTCAAACTGTAACTCTCAAACACCGAATCCACATCTTCAGCAATCTGCAACCTTTTACTTAGCTGGCTGGTGATAGTAAACTGTTCCTTTCATCCCCATCATACTCAATGCCTCATAAGCCTTTTTCGGATTGGCTTTCTTCTTTTGAGCTCTATGTCTCCTAGCAGCATATTTCTCCTCTAAGACAACTATAACTTCATCTTCTGTATACCCATTATCAATCAGAGTATAGAGATCTTTTTCAAATTCTGTTTCAGGCTCGTTTCTAGTTTTACTTCTAGAACATCTCCTTCTTCCACGTCCATAGGTGAACCATGCGCTTCAGCTCCTGCAGCTTCCTCTGCCGAACTAACCCTCAGAGTCTCACCTTCTCTTTCCTCTAGTTCAGCAACTCCTTTACCCTTATCGACCGGTGAATCATCCATATCAACGATTCCAAAACTCACTCCTTCCCTTATTAAAATCCCTGATAGCTTAACCTTCTTATTGTGTGCCTTCAAAGCACTCTTCAATGATTCAATCAATGAGCTAGAGCTTGACTTACTAGGAATAGGTAAAGGTGGCTATATGGGTACTTCTATAACCTCTTCGGTTTGCTGAACAATTAGCTTTTCCTCCTCACTCTCTTATTGTATTATCAACTTCCGACGAACCCTTAGTACCTCTTCTTCTTACCTCTTAAGGCATTAGCATCATCTAATGGGTGTACAGTAGACCTTGTAGCAGCCTTTACAGTGGTCTTTTCCTCAGCTCTCTTCTTACGGGTTGCTTTCTTGATATCTCGGTCATATATACGAGTGTAAGCCTCTGAACAGATCCTCTCTACTGCTCTTTCCTTAGGATCCATTGTGTAGGACAGAATTTGGCTCGAAACAAGCTGTTTGGAAAACTTCAAAACACAGACTTGCCTAAGCCACTCGCTGTATAAGTAGCGAGTGAGCTTCTGGATTTGGCTGGTCTTTGGTCTGGAATAGGATATACGTCCACTCGCCTTCTGGACTCGGATGTGGGCTGCGAGTGGATTTTTGAGCTTTACCAAACCACAACTAAACCACTTCTACTCACCAAAAGAGTTTTCCGGAAAGAGATCGAGTAGAAAACTTGAAGCTTAGAACTCGCTTGGAACATAAAGAGACTTAAATCTTGAGAGAAAGTGAAGAAGAGTGGTGTGAGCAAGAAGTGTGGAGTGAGCTCTCTTAAATAGGTGAGGGAGGTGAGTGAGTGGGGAACATAATCTGGCATATGGAGCCAAAACCAAGTGCTCACCAGCTTGCACTCGCCTACTATGCTTGATTTTTGGCCATACATTTCAAAAGGAGAGGTTTTCGACCACACAATGCTTAACTTGCCCACTTTACTCTCCAACCATGGTCGAGTCAACTTAACTCAACCTTCTAGAAACCATGCTAAAGTTGACTCGCCTAGTACACTCTTGACCATGGTTAAGTCAGCTTTAACCATTCTAGAAGCCATATATGGGCCAACTCACCTAGTGGACTCGCCAACGGGTCTCCGAGTATTATTCATAAAACCCAACAAATCCCAAACTTACCCACACAACTACTTAGTGACTGTCCCGAGCTCCGGTGATCTAATTTTCTACGTGAAATAGACATTCAAACAAGAAACACTGATATTTGGATATGGTTTAGTATGAATTTATCAATACTTAATCTAATTAATCATCAATCAATTTCTAGAGATTAAGCAAATGATTCACTATGAGATCAAAATCATAAGACAAAAGAGATTAGGTGATGGATTTGAGTAAGCAAGTAGGATTAGTAGTAGGGGATCATTAGATTATTCTCTAGAATATGTCCCCTATGCAATCACTCACTCAATACATCAACGAAAAGGATACAAGTTCATGTTGACCCGAGTCAAGTCAACTAAACAGTCAATATCTTTTAAAAGCTTTGGACTCGGATCAACTACTTACCATATGGTCTAGTGCAATACTCCTCTTTTGTCAAAAAGTTTTTGGGATTAGCCTGCGTCAACGAGCTGGTCCTGCGAGTGCAGTTTCTGAGAGTACTGAAAACCACACTCGACGTCCTTAAAAGTTGAACCTGAAAACAACATCACTATAACCACAAACCAAACACAATATGTTCATAAAAGACAAAAACAAAGCAATAAAAACTTGAAATGAAACTATATACAAAGGATATGCTTGGGATTTCCTCCCAAGTGAGCTTGTTTAGAGTCTCAAGATCGACTCTTCACACTTATCAGACTAGTGTGATGTTTAGAGAGGAACCAGAGTACCCTCCTCTTCATTCTCAGCGCCAATACCATTATTGAGCTCAATCACTGTAAAGCTTTGGACTTTAATTGTTGGCCTCCTTGATTATCCATTCAGATCAAACTTCATCCTTATGTCCTGACCTAAATTCAGCTCAATTGTCCTGTTCTTCATGTTTATTACCACCCCAACTGATACTAAGAACGGTCTACCCAGCATCAATGGATCTTGAGGCTCCTCATCTATGTTGATCACAATTAAATCTGTAGGAACTTCCACATGTCCTATCTTAGTGGGCAGATTCTCTAGCAATCCATGAGGTGATCATGTGGATCAATCAGTTAGAATCAAAGACAACTTACAAGACTTATAGTTGTTAAAGCCCAGCCTCATAGCCACAATAAACGGCATTAAGCTTATAGAAGCTCCTAGATCACACAGCCCCTTCTTAAAATCAAGATGTCTCAATTGGCATGGTAAAGTGAATGTCCCAGGGTCTTCCAACTTCTTCAGAAAAATCTTAGCATGAGTAACAACATTACACTCAAAGCTCTCTATCTCCAATCCTTCTACCGAATGAATCTTCTCCATGACTGCTTCTTTCAGGAACTTATGTACTGAGGGATTAGAGTAAACGTATCCAAGAGTGGTATCTTCAGCTCAACCTCCTTCATTTTCTTCTCAAAAGCTCTCTGTACCTCTATGTATAATCCTTCTTGAGGCGTGTAGGGAAAGGCGCTTTTGCTTTTTCCAGAGGCTACACTATTGGTGCACTCGGAGCTGGTGAATTGGGAGACTTAGGAGTTTCAAAAGACTCTACTCGCTGTGTATTGTGAAGGGGCATAGGTGAGTGGAGTTTCAGAAGCTATTTTTTGCAGTGTTTTTCTCCTCCCCTTCTAGAATTACATTGTCCCTAGTGTCTTTGGTAGCATCAAATCGCTGAGGGAGCTCTTTACCACTACGGAGAGTGATAGATTGGGTTGTATACTCCTTATGATTCTAAACAGCTTTTCCTGGTAGCTGGCTTGTGGTCTTCACAGAAGAAGATGCTTGCTGACTCTCAATATACTTAAACCGAGCGTTAAGGGTCTCAAACTTGCAATTTAAATCATTGTGAGAAGTATCGATCTTGTGGTGGACTTCAAAAAACTTCTTAGCCAACTCAGCTTCTTGTGAAGCCTGGCCCTGGTGAATTTGCTGAAGCATCTCCATAATATCTGATGGAGCTTACTGATCCGATCCTGAAGCTTTTGGTGCAGCAGTAGTTGGTTGGAAGCTCTAGTGGTATTGCTACTTAGGTATCCAAGCCTTTGTCTCAGTAGGCTGTGGTGGATAGACCTGATCTTTTGGGTTTGATACATTGGTGGTCCTGTAAGAGAGGTTGTTGTTTTGTTTGTACTTGGTCCATTTCCTTTGTGCTCCTTGATTCTGCATGAGACTGATCTCAACAATCATTTCATCCTCCCCTTCTTGGACCTGTTCCTCTTCCACAAGATTAACCTGCTTGTGATGAACCATGAGCAACTTATCCAACTTATCATTCAAAGTCTCCAACTTCTTCCTGCTAACCAAATCTGATTCACCTGACCCTCTCTCAATATGATCATAGTCTTCTCCATATTGGCCATCAAGAAGAGCCAAATTCTCAATCAACTCTCTAACTTTTTCAACCTCTTGATTCAGGAAGTGACCATGGCTTGCAGTGTCAAGCAACATTCTGATCTTTGGGTGAACTCCACGGTAGAATTGGCTAAGGATAAACTCTTCAGAAAGTTCATGGTGTGGGCACTGGGATTGGTAAGTCTTGTATCTCTTCCATGCCTCAGCCAATGATTCAGTACCAGATAGAGTAAAGTTTGAGATAGCATTCCTTAACTTTGCTGTTTTGGAATTGGAGAAGAATTTTGCAAGGAACACTCGCTTGCAATCTACCTAAGTAGTGATGATTCCCTGCGGTAAGTTTTGTTCCCATAGATGTGCTTTATCCCCAAGTGAGAAAGGAAAAAGCCTTAGCTTTAATGCATTTTCAGAAACGCTATTGATCCTAGTTAGACAACATAACCGCTCAAACTCATCGAGATGATCCAATTGGTCTTCAGATGGTAACCCATGGAACTTGTTTCCCTGAATCATAGTGATCAATTTGCTTTTGATCTCAAAATTTTTGTTTGGGATAACTAGAGGCTGTATGCTGTGCCTCTGAGTATGGATGCTAGGTGCATCTCCAGCTCCAATGCGTCGAGGTCTACGAACATATGCTGCAGGTAGCGGATCAACTGGTGTGGGAGGATTGGTACTAATAGTGGAACCATATGGGGTGATATTGGCATTTATTTCCTCCTATTCGATATAATTACCGGCTCTCTGTACTCTCAATTCATGTGGACACCTGTAAATATTATCAACCAACCCAAGCAGAATCTGTACTTAGAAAATGAACCCAAAAACGCCCAACTCGCAGTGCTGACGGCAAGCACTGTAGGCAAGTGTCAGGTGGGGATGATCTACTCGTAGTGTAGGCGAGTAGAGTAAGCGAGCTGACCTGTAAACGAGTCAAAAACAGAGGAATGGTGATGTTAAAGCCCAGAAAATGTCAAAGTAACCAAGAATTTGATCCTAATAATCTAATAAAAACCAACTGAAACTAACAAATCCCAACTTGGCAACGACACCAATTTGATAACAAAATTTTATATCTTTTTAAATTATCAAAAAACCATAGTACTTGAGGTATCAAACCAATTGGGAAGCAGTTTAACAATCAGTAATGCAACTAGTCACTAGTTCAAGCCAATTATCAGAAATGTGATTCGAAACTCAATAAGATCAACAATCATAAAAACAGAGCAA
Source organism: Lepidium africanum (assembly GCA_900406405.1). Classification (NCBI taxonomy): domain Eukaryota; kingdom Viridiplantae; phylum Streptophyta; class Magnoliopsida; order Brassicales; family Brassicaceae; genus Lepidium; species Lepidium africanum. Next base: position 6,521 of record OVAX01005007.1, read on the forward strand.
TGCAAAACAGAGAAATAGCAAGAACAAAGCAATATAATAAGTGCAAATAACGATGAAGGAAGGGTTCATGAGGAGAGTGGGATAATCGACTTCAGAGTAATCATGGTTCTCAACTTTTGTCCAACAACCTAACATGATTATCTTGAGCAATAGAAACATTAAATCAAACAATCAAGCCATTCTCATGGACATTGAATACTTAATATGACATTGACCAAACCTAAATCTCTTGGTGATCAAAAATCAGATTGGCATTAAGAACAGTCTATAATATGCAAACTAACTACTCTAAACTCCAATATCTTGGGATAGAGTCATCAATCCTAGCTTAGAATCAAACTGGCATTTTAACAAACACTTGGTGAGCATTTGATGCTTTGAATTATATCCCAAGTGATCAGGTTGAGATAAGCATTAAACACATCTCATCTAGCAAGATCTGAAGCAATACTAACCGAAACAAGAGAGAAAATCATGACCAAACCTCAATCTACCCCATCTCCTAACTATCCCTAATGGATCTACTTACTAATCATGACAATATTCATAAACCCAGAAATTAAAGATGAAGACATGAATAGATTAAGCATGAAAAACTAAGCAAACTTCATTAACAAACCATAAACAGCAACTTAATTCATTATCCAAGATCTTACTCAAAAGGAGAAAGAGATCTAAGAACAAGAGAGAAAAGTGGCTATTTAATCCTAACTTAAAAGATTAAAAATGAGGATAATTGTTTTTGAGGGTTAAAGGGGTATTTATAGCCTCTTTACATTAAACCTAGCATGGTCAACGCACAAAACGTAAGTCAACAAATTGAGTGCCTTGCAGATATATGGCGAGTGGTGATGGTGAGTCATGTGCTTGGTCGTCCGGATCCTTCTGGGTAAATAATGTTCTTCTGGGTTGAGTCAAGTACATCTTCACTTCACTCGCAGCTAGTCACCGAGTACAACCAGCGAGGCTTCTCCTCAAGACACGAGCAGTGTTTCACTCGCAAAATGCTGGTGAGGGAACTAGACTAGTGAGTTGAGTTCTTCAATTCCAAGCTCCTTCTTGTTCTAGTCTTGATTCCAATCCGAGTCTCCTCTTGTCTTAAGTCCGAAAACACTCCAAAATGCTCCAAAACATGTTCCTGAACCAATCAAATGCAATGCAAGTGCAAAATATGCAATGCAAACCTAAAAGAGTCTAAAATGATGCAAATGTAAAGGATATGGATGCAAAACAGAATGATTTATGAACCTAAAATGGACTAAAATGCAGAGACATAAGGTGCGCTCTTCTTTTCCTCGCTTCCATGTAAATTTGTTTCTAGTGAAACCCATGTCAATAAGCGATAAGTCATTAATCCAGTCCCCAAAAGCAATCGAATCCGGAGATAAAAGGCCATTACCTCCAGTCCGTTCATCCACTCGTACAATCGTATTAAAATTTCCCCTACCACAAGCGGAGCAGCAATCGACTGAATGATTGAACGAAGTTGATGCCATAAAATTATACGACGGCTACTAGAAGACGCATCATAAAGCGTTATTTGGTGACTCACTTCACTACCATATGTGACTTGTGCATGAACAAATTGATCAGAAGAATCAATAATTGTAACCGACCCCACACTTGAACGCCACAAGTGCCAAATACCATCACTATGTCCCATTGCATCTACTCGAAAAGAATTATCAAAGCCAAGTCCTGAGATATCATTTTTGCGCGATCACCACCAGCATGTGTTTCAAAAATAGCCAATATATCAACAGAAAACTTCTTAACAGTATAACATATATAACGTTTAAAGTTTGGTTTATTTGCCCCTCGACAATTCCAAAAGATACAATTCATTATCATAAGATAGTCAACAAGGAGAAGACTTCACGGGGCACAGCATCATGCATTTATCGAAGCCGCATCCATTGATTGCGGCAACATAAACACATTATCCATAACATTGGAATCGGAACCCGCCGCAACACCATCTAGATTGGACTCAACAGTAGAAACCTGCGGGTTCATACCAAAAATAGACACCACGTGCTCTGAATTTTCTAATGGAACCGAAGGAAAATATGAAAAATAGGATTGCAAGCACGACCAATCACTTCATCCGCTAGTCATGAACACTTCCCGATAGCCACTTTACCCATTTCTGGAACTCCATCCCCGAAAACTAAACCACAGGTGGGTCTACTTTGTCTAAACGCCTTCTTTTTCGGACCAGCACCTGCTTCAAATTTAGTACCAACCACAAGCTTCTCTCTCTCTTTTTGGCTCTAGTAGAGACATTCTCACCATTCCTCTCCTTCCGAACCTCAGATACCACCTCGGTCATTGGCAATTCCTTACTCTCAAAAATAGGAATAAGCATTGCATTCTCGTTATCCGAATTAGATATCTTAACTAACTCCATCTCCGAAGCAAGTCCATCTTCATTTAACCTTGCAAAACGATTGGAAGAGGAAGCTACAGTCGGTGGAATCGTATTGGAAAGATCTTCTAAAGCACGACTAGTCTTCGAAGTCCTAGAATCTGCATTCTTAACCAAACCTGATCGATCTTTCGTCCCGCTCTTATTAATCGGTTTCTTCTCTTGACTCATCAAAAGACGAACATGATATGGAGACTGAGTATGAGGTTTATCTAGACTCACACGTGACAAGACAACACTAGTACTAACTGGAGGTTTTTCCATACCTTTAGCGCGAGCAGCTGCATTCTTACCTCGCCTGTAGACCGGTATAAAACCATCATTCGTATTCGGCGTATCAACCTTTAAAGAAGAAACATCCGGCTCAACTACATCCCTTTCTCCGCTACAGATAAAGGACAATTTGGCAAAGCATGACCGTATATTCCGCAGCGTTCACAAATGTTCGAAAGTCCCTCGTAGGAGATGTAATAGTGATCATCATTGACTAAAACAGACCCTTTCAGGGGACGGGATAAATCAACTTCAACGCATACCCGAGCAAAACGACATCTCATGAAATTCAGTCTAGACTCATCCATATGAATATGCCTACCAACACTTCTTGCAATTTCCGCTAGTATGATGTTGTGGTAAAGGTTCCCTGTTAACTGTTCAACACAAATTCACACCGGGGTCGTACGAATTTCACTGTGACTTGGATCAAAAGAAGACGTCCAAGCTTGGGTGAGAAGATAGTTTCCAAACATCCTCCACGGACTACCAGTAAGTGCATTCATGTAATCATTATCGGCTCCAAAACAAACAAGAAAGAAATTACGTGGAAGGTCTATAACCGATAAAGAATCCAACACTTCCACACCTCATGCAGTTTCCTCGTCATTGCACCAATATTAATGAGGACTGAGTTTTTGATTGGATCGCAGAAACAACAGAGTAGTGTCTATATGGCTGCCACTTAACATAGACATAATCACCAATCTCAATTTTTTTTCACTTCTGTATTTTGTTTTATCCGATTTTGTGCTCGTAACACATGAAATTTCAAAATCAGAAGCATATTCTCTCTATCTTGCAAGTTCTGAGCAACTACAGCCACCTTAGATTCTCCTGGTACATATGAAAAATGAATTGGAGGCGATTGACCATACAGAGCTTCATATGGAGTGATTTGAGTCGAAGTATGGAAGTTGGTATTATACCAATATTCAGCAAGTGGAAGCCATTTACTCCAAAGATGAGGCCAATCACTAGGCATGCAATGCAAATAAGTCTTGAATCCTCTATTAACAACCTCCGTTTGGGAACCACTTTGTGGATGATAAACACTAGAAAGATTCAACGCCACACCTTGCAACTTAAACAGTTCTTGCCAAAAATCGCTTACAAAAACAGAGTCTATGTCACTAACAATGCTTCTTGGATATCCATGATATGATCCTGGATAGCACAACAGCTGCAGCACCAGAAGTAGAGGGTCGGATTACACGTTCTAGAGCT
>OVAX01005008.1:0-10444 GCA_900406405.1 Lepidium africanum
GACTTACACATCTTAGATCTTGAAGGATGAGAGAAGAGTAGACTTACACATCTTAGATCTTAGTGAAAAATCTTAGATCTTGAAGGAGGAGAGAAGAAAAAGAAGAAGAAGAGAGAAGAAGAAGAAGAGAGAGAAAAAGGGATAAAAAGTGGCTAGGTTTTTTTTGTTTCTTCTAAACTTTGTATTTATATGTAGGTTAACTTTCTGGTTCAATTGTTGGTTAATTTTGGTTTAGCACAATCCAATTTAATTTTCGGATGAGAAGACTTCACGNTCCAATTTAATTTTCGGATGAGAAGACTTCACGTGAAGTCTCCTCATACTAGAGACTTCGGGTGATGTCTCCTCATCTAGGAGACTTCAGGTGATGTCTCCTCATACAGGAGACTTCGAGTGAAGTCTCCTCATACATGAGACTTCAGGTGAAATCTCCACGAAACCCTAAACCCTAAATCCTATACCCTAAACCCTAAATTTTAATTCTATTTAATATACTATTTTAATTTTACACTTTTGAATATATGCACAATCTTATTCTCTTGAATGTATGCATAATCTAATAAAATTTACAAATTCCACATGATTACCATAAAACCCTAAACTATTTCATTCGTGTAGACATAATTTGTTGTAAGCTTTGTGGTTAGATCTTTATATGCACAATTTATAATTTTTTAATATATGCACAGTTTAACTCTTTTATTTTATTTTTACATTCCAAATAAAAAATCTACCAAATATCACATGTTTATCAAACTCTAAACCCTAAACCATAATATAGTTTGTTTATGGACTTTGTGGTTTGATCTTATTTGACTATGTTTTATGGAATTTTTATTTTTTAATACTTGATCTATGTTTATTATTATGTTTTGTAATCAAAATTATAAGCATGTTACAATGATTATTATTTTAATTTTAATTACATTTACATAATTAATGAGGAGACTTTGGGTGAAGTCTCCGGACTTTAACAGGAGACTTCACGTGAAGTCTCCAAACTCACTGATGGGTATAAAAGTAATTTCGTTATCAGTTTTTTTGTTTGGTCATTAAAGGTAAAACAATAATTTCCCTACTCTTATAGGTTACTTTTGGAGATCAAAACAAAAGGGTCTATTTTTGTATTCAAAATGATTTAGTGAGTCATTTTTGATAATTTCTCATTATATAATTAGTCCATGCAAAAACACAACATATATATTTGTAGTTTTGACAAAAAAAAAATATAATTGTAGTTATTTATATTTATCCACGATAATAATATTTATGTGTGGTTTGATTTTTACGTATGTAAATTAAGATTAATATTATGTATATTTATTGTACTAAAATTTATTTATAATCTGTTATATATTAGATAATAGATGATGATTGTGTTATGCACAAAAAATAATTTTTTGATTTGTATTTATTAGATGTTTTGACATGTTATAATTTATATATATATATATATATTTTGTGTTCATTTAAATTTTACGTGTTTGTTTTGTGAGATATTAATTTCAAAATGTTATTTTTAGTTTATTTAAATGTTAGTGGGTTAATAGAAGGTATGTATATGATCACTTATTTTTAAATTTTATATGAATTAAAAAAATTCTTAATATTTTATGAAATTTACAAATAATTTATAGTATTGAGAATATTAAGAAAGTTGTATACGTAAATACAATATATGTTTGATGCTCGATATTAGTAAATATATATTTTAGAAATTTATGTTAGATGCTCGATTATGGTAAATAGTTATATTTTTAGAATAAAATGAAATTCTAGTTACTTAGTTTGCATTGTAAGTATTAATTTTACGAATTTATCTTTGTTATAATTTAGTACTGTGACTAATAAAGATCTGCAACATACGATACAACCATCACTATGCGGTGTAAGATAAAGATTGTAATGGAAGTAGTGTTTTTCTGCACTCAATAGACATTATTTTGTCAAACAACTAAAACAATATACATGAAATTGTTTTAAACGCCGAGTCAGCATATTTCGCATAACCTATGGTATTAGATGGCACGTCGTGTGTATCAGTTCACTACTTCGTCAAATTAAAGTATTAAACAAATCAATTTGCCATGAAAATCCAAATTGAAAAGCTGTTCGATTAAATTACGTGGTTACTTATTTAGCTTTAAATATCTTATAAAAACTTTAAAATTTATTACAACCGATCCACAAAACCACTCCATATTAATGTAAAGCTCGATCGTTGCCGTTCAGATATAATATCAACGGCTCTGATGTTGTTACCACATCTTAAACAAAATACACCGTCATGCATGTGATCTGCCCTAAATATCCCTCTCGCACGATCTTTATTTTTCCCTCTTCTTATTTTTCTACAAATAAAAACAAAGTCGTTTTTTTTTCTTTTCCGGTTTATGTTTGTGAAATCTCTTAAGCATTTATTGCTTAAATCTATTCATAAATTTTGAAACGGTGAATTTTTACAGAGAGAGAATCTTGAAACCATCAAACTTTTGAATGGCATCCTTTTAGCTCAGCTGAATTTTCTTCTCTTTGCTTAAGAGTTTTAAATTCTCGCATAGTTTTTTTAGCTGTGAATTCTGTTCTCTCTGATCGTTGAGACTCTGTTTAGTTTCGGGGAAATCTGGCATTATTTTCGCGGAATATCCTATACTGACGAAATGCCAAGTATCAGAGCTCCAGCTGCGAAGAAGACCACTACACTCACGGTTAGCTGTCGTTCATCCCGTAGAAAAGTTTTCACAGTTTCATCCGTCGGAATTTCTTGACGGGTTGAATTCTTTGTGTTTTCTGGTAGGTCGCTGTGAAATGTAGACCGTTAATGGCGAAGGAACGTGGCAGAGACATTGTTCGAGTGAATAACTCTAAAGTCTGTTCAAATTTTGTTGTATTTCTCACTGTTTCTTATTTTTAATTCTCTCGATTGAATATTTCGCCCTAATTTTGGTTTTCGATTTCAGGAAGTGATTGTTATGGACCCTGATTTATCGAAGGATTACCTTGACCGAATTCAGAATCGGACCAAAGAGAAGAAATATTGTTTTGATCATGCATTTAGCCCGGAGAGCACGAACAAGGTCCATCTCTCTGAAATTGTGATTTCGATGTAAGGTTTGTGTGTTGGATGTAAAGATATGAATCTAAACATGTATTGGTTTCCAGAATGTGTATGGGAGTATGTCTTCTGTGATCTCCGGGGTTGTACATGGACTCAACGCTACAGTGTTTGCCTATGGTTCCACTGGAAGGTATGTAGTGATGTAAAAGATAGCATATATTCAATTCGCAAAGGTTACAAGAAAATTCATGTTATGCCGTTCCTTGCTACCGAAATTATTGGCCTTTAAGTACTTGTAGATGTTAAACTGGCTTGATGAGAGAATCCCAGATAAAACACTGTAGTAAAACACAGTGACATGAATTACCTTTTTTTATTGTTACTGATTTAATTATACATTTCTTTTAGTGGCAAAACATATACAATGGTTGGAACTCGAAGTGATCCTGGATTGATGGTTCTTAGCCTAAATACCATATTTGATATGATTAAGAGTGACAAGAACTCAGAAGAGTTTGAAGTGTCTTGTTCGTATCTTGAAGTCTACAATGAAGTAAGGCACCGTAAGATAAAATTGGTTATCTTTTCACTTATTTGTATTGTTTTCTTACCCTTACGAGTCCTACTCATGATGTAATTCAGGTTATCTACGATCTGCTTGAAAAATCCTCTGGTCATTTGGAACTGAGAGAGGATCCGGAGCAGGGGATAGTAGTTGCAGGCTTGCGATCAATCAAGGTCCATACTTTTCTTGCCTTTTCAATGCAATACGACTATTTATTGTTCCGCAAAAGCTGAGTAGCAGAGATCACCTTAGGGTTTTCATTATGATGTCATTTAGATCATATCATGTTGTGGGTCACATGCATTAGCAATTTTGTTTGCATTTGGAATCTAATTAGAAAAATTAGTGTTTTTGTTTTAAAGTGTGTATATATTAGTATTTCTATTTTGAAATTTGTGCTGATGAGGAAAACCAGACTTGTTATCTCTTTTCTTGCCCCTAATATGTTCCTCAATACTTTGTGGAAAACTAATTTGTTCGTGTCCTTGGAAAAATTTCACCATCTTTCATCTTTTGCAGCTAGGGGACTGACTTAGTTAAAGTGTTTCTTTTGTAGGTCTATTCTGCTGATCGGATTCTTGAGCTGCTGAACTTAGGGAACAGTAGAAGAAAAACCGAGAGCACAGAGATGAACGGAACATCATCAAGGTGAGCAATACTACTCACGAAACAAGCTGTAATGTTGGAGGTCTGTCTTTTCCAAATTGCTAGATCTCATGGCTATGGAATTAATCTCAAGTAATCTCCTGCATTATATAGGAAACATTTTTGACTTTTCTCTTGAAACCAAACCAGCAGTAGCTCATCATTACCTGTATAAATTTACTTGTCAATTACCAGGTCCCATGCAGTTTTGGAGATCACAGTGAAAAGAAGGCAAAAGAATCAAAATCAAGTCATTAGAGGGAAACTCGCTCTTGTAGATCTTGCTGGGAGTGAAAGAGCAGCTGAGACAAACAATGGAGGTCAAAAATTGAGGGATGGAGCAAATATTAATCGCTCACTCCTTGCACTAGCTAATTGTATAAATGCTTTGGGAAAGCAACACAAAAAGGGTCTTGCTTATGTCCCATACCGAAACAGGTATGTGTCAGTATGTGATCATTCTTATCTTAAAATATTGTAATCATTATTGGCTCACACACATGGGTATTTTCAGCAAACTTACCCGGATACTCAAAGATGGTCTAAGTGGAAACTCACAGACAGTGATGGTTGCAACCATATCACCTGCTGATAGTCAGTATCATCACACTGTGAACACACTGAAATATGCTGACAGAGCAAAAGAGATTAAGACACACATTCAGGTGACAATAATAGTTCTTTGAAAATCTATAGTTTCATGGTATAATTAATTGGTCCAGAAGTTCTTACTATTCTCTTTTCATGCATTTTAGAAAAATATTGGTACCATCGATACTCATATGTCAGACTACCAACGAATGATCGACAATCTTCAAGTAAATTAATTTCTTCTATCTACTATTGTTTACAAAATGAATATATTAGCAGTATATAACCCAGAGCTTTGGTTAAATAGAGTGAGGTTTCCCAGTTGAAGAAACAATTAGCAGAAAAAGAGTCGCAGCTAAGCATCAAACCTTTTGAAAGAGGTGTTGAACGTGATCTTTCGTGGTTGGATGGTTTAAGCCACCAGATCAGTGAAAATGTTCAGGACCGTATAAACTTACAGAAGGCACTATTTGAGCTCGAGGAAACTAATCTCAGAAATCGCACAGAACTTCAGCACCTCGATGATGCAATTGCAAAACAGGTTGGTTTATAAAGCTTCTCTTATTCCAGGGTCAGTATGTTGCATTACTGTAACCTCTTTTTTGTTTTATAGGTGACAGAGAAAGATGTAGTCGTAGCTCTAAGTAGCAGACGACAAGTGATACTAGATAATATTCGTGACAATGATGAAGCCGGTGTTAACTACCAAAGAGTAAACCTTTTTCTGTATTATGCATTCTAACTCTTGCACTTAGTCATTGCCATTGCTTATCGTCCTTCTTTTCTTACAGGAAATTGTAGAAAATGAAAAACATCGTTGCGAACTACAGGATATGCTCAATGAGGCGATAAACAATAACGGAAACAAAACTTATTTGCATATTCTCAACCAGTATAAGCTCCTGGTGAGTAAAATAAATAAAGCAAGGTCTCATTTTCTTGATCATGAAGTTGATACAGTGCTAATTCACAGTTATTGTATTTTGATAAATCTAGGGGATGGGTAATACCGAACTACAGTTTGAAATGGCAATGAGAGACCAAATCATTTACAACCAAAGGGAAGCTCAGAGAAACCTGTGGAATTTGCTCATGGGTTTAGGAGTTGAAGAGAAACAAGTGTTTGATCTCGCTGCAAAACAAGGAATCACAATCGAAGACTGGAGTAGTATGGCATTTTTTCAGGGACTTCCTTACGGGAAACAGACACCAAGTTTCATACCTACCAACATCCCTTTCGTGGGCCACTCATATTCTAAATCCTCCTGCACTTTCCAGAGCTATCAAGACCCTTCTTCCAAAGGACAACAATGGGCTCCAACTCCTACTTTATGCAGAGAGGAACACCACAGCTCTTACTACTTCATGGGACATGAGTCACCTGCATCTGTCAGTCTTAGGAAAAGCCATGATGGTTGGGTTGGTGGCAGCAGACCAGCTACGCAGATCAACACAGGAGGCAATCATCGCCAAGTCTCGTATCCGCAAACTGTATATAATTCTTCTCCACCGATGGTTTCTTCCCATATGGGTCCCAATTTTTATCCGACTCTTCAAAGGGTACGTAACACGTATCATAACACTCCGTTCCTTATTCACTTAGATCGGACTTAGATGAGATGCAGTTCATCTCGATCTCACTTATCCAGCTAGAAAAGATAACATTCTTTGTTCTGATTGCAAAAATCTTATTAACCAGGACATGTTGGTCAACTCAAAGAGTCCATACGGTAGCCCTCGAGCTGGACTCATCAACGGCGTCACCCCTACCATCCCACCCGTGCAGCCTTTCTATGGAAGTCCTCGAGCTGTCCCTGTGAGAAACGGTTCATATAACAGCCCACGCGCCACACCTGTAGTATCATCATCCAATGGTGCAAGAAACCAGCAACGAGTGTATGGAACAAGCCCACTTTCAGGAACCAAAGGCGTCAAGAACCCATCATTAGGACAGAACAGCCACACAAAGTTGTACAGAGGAGGAGGGACTAATAAAAGTCACAACAAAGGAAACAAAACTCAACGCCAACACCGTTGACATAATACCAAAACTTGGTTTTTATACTTCGAGTCAATTCCGAGGCCCAGATTTTTAAACGCCTCACAGTTGGTCTCACTCTCACACGACTCGTTTTTTTTTCTTTTAAATTGGTTTGTACAGCAATTTACACGGTATTGTTCTCTTTCTGATACGATTGATGAGTGTATATATGAAATCAAAGTTATAAAAAACCACAATTTTTCTGTTTTGACGAAAAAAAATCAATGGCTGCCAACTATTACCCAGACCTGCGCAAAGCTTTGGTGCTAATCCCATGATCAACCACATGAGTCTGCACTGAAAACTTTTCCAATCACTCTGTATTTTGAAGACATTTTAAAAATCTCATTATCATATGTTTGTTTACCTTTATGCACATAAGTAGTTATGCAAATAGTGTAGCTGATGAATTTGGCCAAGCACGATCGATACAACTCTCAAAAAAGTTAGGTAATTTCTTGGTCATCAGTCCTCTAACGCTTTGGTTTGGTCCAAAAACAAAATCTATATATGTGTAAAACCAATACGGCGTCATTTAAATAAAACCGAAAATCTCTAATTCGAGTCCAAAGATAAAAGCCAAAGCCCTAAGTCGATTTCTCGACCTCCACTTCGCTCCGCCATCTGCACCGCCGGAATAAACCTTCTCCGGCAGCTTCGTCTATTAAAACACCTCACTTCTCTCGTCTCGCTTCCAAAATTTGAACACAGGTTAGTGACTTATCACTTTTGTTGTCTTTCGTTCATTGGTTCTCAAAAGTCTGCTGTTTAGTTGTGATTAGTTCAAATAATTTTTTAGTTCTCGATTGGTTATTCAACGTAGATCATTTCTCTATTGGATTATCGAAGCTCATTGTCTTCCTCCAAGTAAGAAAGAGATAAACTTGATCATGCAAATTCTTGTTTAGGGTTATCGACTGTTGTCTCTGAATTTTTCTTCTGCTTTAGCTTGAAACGATGCTAACATGTCTTCTATTAGAATTAAAGACTAAGCAAATGGAAACGAGAATCGAACTGAAGCAGAAAATTTCCGAGATTTTCAAAGATTTTATGACAGGGTAACTGGTTTTGCTTGATTCCATTACGTATCGGTGTTTCTAAGGTTACTTTAAATCTTAAATATTGGTTAATGTGATGATCATATAGAATCACAAAGCTCGAGGAACTAGGGAATGATGCAAACAGTTCTCTTCTACGGTTTCAGCAAGGACTCAGTACGTTTGCTCTCTATAGTCTTCACTGTTGATTGAGCAAAACATGCTAATATCCTTCCGTGGCATCTTGCAACATTTTTTCTTATGGAAACTACTATTTCAGGTTTTCTTCAACGCCCTCCAATTGTTACTTCATCCAAGCTGATCGAAAACATTATCAAGAAAAATGAAACTAGACGGCTTAAATCATATATAGAAGCAGGATGTATTAACATCCATGATGCAGCACAAAACACTAGAGCTTGTAAGTTTCTTATGAGCTCTTTTGATTTAAGTCTCAAAGTTTTGTCAATTTATGTGAAAGTCTTGTGTGTTTTAAACAGTCTTTTTGTTTTGTTTCTGCTTATATATAGCTCCTTTTTTTCTTGCACTTCTTCTTCCTAACTTGGTCTTCCTTCTCTTATCTGAAAACAAAAATATCGGAATAAGAAGTGCATACATCCCTATTAGGACTTTCTGACTACCTAGTAAATGGTATTGTATTATTTCTGGCCTTACAAATCTGTTCTCTATTACTTGTTTTGCAATTAGTTGTTTTTTCCACAATTACGCCATTTTAATTTTTAACATGTGAAAAAATTACAGCCAATAGCTTGTTAATTGAGCTGAAGCATCTCACGGGTGAAGCAGCCCTTACAATTGAAACTGCTACTAAGTTTTTCGCACAACTAGATACAGAAGCAAGTGATGAAGTAGAAGATGTAACATGTGATGAGGTAAGATAATAAATAATAACAACTTTCATATCTCGAGTATCCTGAAATTGGTTTCTGAGAGTAATGTTGTTTGGATGTTTGATTTAGGAGAATGCAACTAAACCATTACCTCATGAACCTGAAATTATAGAGTACGTTACACTTATCGCAGTAGTTTACAGTATGGTGAAGCAGAACTATGAGATGCAGGTGTGTGAGATTTGAATCCTTTGATCAAGAGTTTGAGTTGAGAATTTGTATGATTGATCTGAAGAAAAATAAATATTGTTTTGTAGGAAAAAATTGTGAGATCACTTAGTTTGAAAACATCATCTGGTGAGCTAGAGACTTACACTCTCCTGTGGTCGTTGCGTCCGTTTGTAGAAGACGAGATTATGAACAGAGCATGGAAACGGATTTACTAAAAGTCTTTTCCGTCTAATTTTGTTTAAATTATTTTGTTTCCATTAATTAGTTAATCTATAATTTTAAAGAAAGCAATATCGCATGTATTTGTGTTTTTGTTATTACAAATTGAAAATTAATTTAAACAATGATTCAGGCCATATTCATTTGTATATCTGCATCTGGATGTATCATCTAGATAGACCAGTTTGTTTGTTTTACAAGTTGAAATTTTCATCTAGACGTACATATCAATAAAATTAAGAGAGAGAATAAAAATAGGAGTGATAAAAAAATGAGGAGATAAAAGAAACGATAGAAAGTAAAAAAAAAGAGAAAAGTAAAAAAGAGAAAAATGAGTAAAAAAAGAGAGCGAGTAAAAAAGAGGAGAGAGAGTAAAAATGATGAGAGATAGTAAAAGAGATGAGAGAAAGTAAAAAAAGAGGAGAGAGAGTAAAAAAGAGGAGAGAAAATAAAAAAGAGTAGAGAAGGTAAAAAAGAGGAGAGAATGTAAAAAATAAGAGAGAGAGTAAAAAAGAAGAGAGAGAAAGTAAAAAAGAGTAGAGAAAGTAAAAAAGAGGAGAGAGAGTAAAAAGAAGAGAGATAGTAAAAAGAAGAGAAAGAGTAAAAAGAAGAGAGATAGTAAAAAGAAGAGAGAGAGTAAAGAGAAGAGAGAGAGTAAAAAAGATGAGAGAGTAAAAAAAGGAGAGAATAAAAGAAGAGAGATAGTAAAAAGAAGAGAGAAAGTAAAAAGAGGGAGTAAAAAAATGAGAGAGTAAAAAAAAGAGAAAGAGTAAAAAAAAGAGAGAGTAAAAAAGAAGAGAGTAAAATAAAAAAGATGAGATAGTAAAAAAGAAGAGAGAGTAAAAAAAAACAGAGTAAAAAGAGGAAAAAGTAAAAAATAAGAGAAAAGAAAAGGGTATTTTAGTCATTTTAATTTTTCTTGAACTCCATCTACATTCAATTGCTTCCTCTACACACATCCAAAAATTTTAGAAATTTGAACTAAGTTGAGATGCTCCATCTAGCAGCTCCATTCAGACTATGCACAATTATGTGCTCAAACTAACAATATCCGACAGCAGGATGTACAAACAAACAGCACCTCAATATGTATCCTGTTTCATCGCAGACAAGTACTGTATTCTCAAAATCTACCTACCTTAACCGTTACGGTTTAGACGATCTGAATGCGTTAATGTTTGATGTCGGTTTAGACAATCGGTTTCT
>OVAX01005009.1:0-10440 GCA_900406405.1 Lepidium africanum
ATCCATACTCTCTGAAGTCAGCTTCGATTTGGAACTTATCGTTTGAGTTAATCACAAGATCCTTCCCTTGCTTCACGATTGTTGCTTTGGTTGATCCAGCAGACAAGTGGATGATGAAAACGAGATCAGATAATGAGATTTTGGGCTTCAAGGGTTTGCTTATACGGCGGCGTTTTGCGTCGGGTTCAGCGGCGGAGACTAGACGCTTGTACGACAAGTTACACATAGTTTCTTTGGTGATGGCAGCGAAGNTTGGTGATGGCAGCGAAGTTGAAAGGCTCATCGTGCGTGGTTAGCTTAAACTTCCATAGATCTTCTGAAGAGAAACACTTGAACCATGTGGTGGAGACGCAAGAGGCAACGGCTAAAGTCTCTGGTTCCATGTAAGACCCAACAAGGTTGAGAACCTCCCAAGACGGTGCAGTCGGTTTCTTGTGTTCTTCCTCATTCTGCATAGCCATGATTACCAGTTTCTTCTCTTCAATGGGTTTTGTTCGACGGCGAGAGAGAACACGATGGAAGAAGAATGGGTTGGTTTTCTTATTAAGGTCTCAAGGGTATATATAATATACCTTAAATTTGTTAGACAAGTTATTAGAAGATTCACCTAACAAAAAAACGATTCATATTGTGATAAATTTTCCATTTTTAATTAAATTATAGGATATTATTGATATTATGTCTTATTAACGCTATATAGACGTGAATAAATAAAAATCAAAACTGTGAAATATGTCAGCGTTGGAATACACACAAATGAGTCAAAATTAGAAGAAAAAAAAAAGAAAAAAAATTAATTGGTGAGATCATGTAATAAACGTTGGATTTTACAACAAGAGGTCAAAAAACTGAACTATAAGTTTAAATAGATAATGGTGGTAAATTTATGTTTTCTACTGCAGAAAACTATGTCATCAAACAAAAGAAATCAATTTTGTGGAGTAGAGAATAGAAAAAAAAATGTAAAAGAGAAACAAGCAAAGTCTTAAAAAAAATACTTTATTTAGGTACTTCCAAAAATTCCAAAACTATTGATAAATGTTTGGAAAAAATGATAAACAACTAGACACTTTTGAAAAGGATGAAGTGAATAAAAATAAAATATAGTAGATGAAAATATAAATGAGTTTCAAAGTAAAGAAAGCAGATCATGAGTCAGAAAATCTGAATACAGCGGATGAAGAAGAGTTAAACATCAATGATGATGCTGAGAAGGATAAACATGAGAAGAATCATGATTTGAAGGAATCTACTAAATTTTTGGATATATATGATCTAGAAAATTAGGAAAACATAAAAAATGAATAGAATGAATGAAAAGATTTCATGGTTGTACAAGATCCTACAAAATATTTGATTATAATTAATTTTGTCAAAGATAATTGTAAAAGACATTTTCTACTCATGAAGATTCAGAGAATATGGAGGGAAGTGTGACATTTTCAGTCGGAGAAAATTTTAGGGTTGATTATTTCGACTAAATCATGGATCAAGCTCTCTACTCACTAAGGACGATGTTTGAAAAATTCCAGTGATATGAATAGCCATGGGCTTTCGGTCTGAATCGAACCAATCAGTTCGGTTTAATCTGTTCTTGGTTAATTCGGTTTCTAGAAATTGATTCTGAAATAAACCAAAATTTTTAAATATATCGATTCGGTTTCCTTAGTTCGGTTTCTTGGTTTATTAGGTTTTTTTCCAGTTTATTCGTTTTTTTTGAATTATTGATTTTAAAATATGTAAAATATCCGGTTAAATGCTAAATTTTTAGTTTATTTAAAACCGATCGGGTCTATGCTAACCGAACTAACCAAACCGATAATAAATTTTGAAATTTAATTAATTCCTATCAGTTTTGGAGAAAAAATTGAAATTAAACCAAATACTGAAAAACCAGTTCGGTCGGTCAGTCAACTTCGGTTTCTTCCATAAACCCATGCCTAGATATGAACAAATATCTGATTTTTTTTGTTCGATCCGAGAAAATTGTAATATGCAAGTTATGAGACTTTGATGACTTCTTGTGTTAATCTTTAGGAATCTTTGACTGATGGAACACATTAAAATATCATTGATAATGATTTGTTCTTTGAACTTAAAATTTGAAAAGAAGCTTTACCATATGAAATTAAGATTAAGACCAATTGAGGTGTTGGAATTTTTCAAAAAAGTTGAAGATTGATATCCGAACTCATAGATTGTTTATCTAATACTATTTATGATTTTAGTTTTGGTTGCATCTGGTGAAAGAAATTTTTCAAAATTGAAGTTGATTAAATCTTATCTCTGTTTGAGTATATCACAAGAAAGATTGAGTGACTTGGCTATCTTATCTATCGAAAGAGAATTAGTTAGAAATATTGATTTTGAAATTTTGGTTGATGTGTTTGTGGAGAAAAAAAGAAGAAAAATGGTCTTTCATAATTAATTTACTGATTTCTTTAACTTTTGCTATATGACAATAATGTTTGTCGTTGTAAATATTTTGTATTTGTTAAATAGAAACAATTTATTTTGAGTCATTTACAGTAGTCAATTAATATTGACAAGACTCTCGGTGGTTTGTAATTTTTAAATTTAGAGAAAATGTACCTTTCAATAACAATGGTGTAAAAATGATACATTCACAATATCATCTTACATGTAGTTATATACAGAGTGCAGCAAATCTTACAATAAATGAGAGAATCAATCAGCTTAATTAGTGACATAATTATATGGAATATGTATCAATTATCTCTATTATGCCCCCTCAAGACGGAGGGGCATACGTCACTCCGATCTTGGTAATGAGGTTATGGAACTGAGCTCGAGCAAGAAGTTTGGTGAGTATATCTGCAAGCTGGCCTTGTGTGGAAACATGTGAAACTCGTAATTGGCCATACTGAACTTGTTGCCTTATGTAGTGATAATCTAACACCGCATGCTTCATCCTTGAATGAAACACATGGGATTTGCACATAGATAGGTGGCTCATATGTTGTCACAATATATCACAGGTCATCGCCACAGGAACACCAAGTTCAGTGAGAAGTGATTGTATCCACCTTATTTCTACAGTAGTGTTGGCAACTGATATGTATTCTGCTTCAGTTGAGGACCTTGCGACAGTGTCTTGCTTTTTCGTTGGATCATGAAACAGGATGTTGACCAATGTACATAACATAAGTATTTGTGGATATGTAGTCATCAACATCACCAGCCCAGTCAGCATCTGTAAAACCATGAAGAGAGAGGGTATTGTGTCGACTTAGAAAAATACCATGGCTCATTGTCCCTGCTAAATACCTGAGTACACGTTTGACCGCCTGTAAATGATCAGTGGTTGGTATATGCATAAATTGAGACTATATATTCACGAAAAAGGATATATCTGGTCTTGTGAATGATAGGTATTGAAGATTGCGAACCAGATTTCTGTATTCCGTGGCATCTAGGAGAGGATCACCGGAGTGTAATGTCAGTTTTGGTGAAGTTGCAAGAGGGCGTTGCCACCGGTTTTGTATTGGTCATGTTGCTTTTTCCAAAAGATCTGCATTGTATTTCCTTTGGCATAAGTGAAGCTCAGCTTTGGTTATGTTGACTTCAATTCCCATAAAGTATGATAAACTTCCTAGATCCTTTGTTGAAAAACGTTCAGAGAGTGAGGTAATGATTTGTTCCACAAGTGTATTATCACTCCCTGTTATAACTATGTCGTCCACGTAAATGAGAACATAAACAAGAGCGTAAACATGATGAAGAATGAAAAGGGACGCATCAACTAAAGAATTCACAAAGCCAACTTGAAGAAAATAATTCTTCAGTTCCAGGTACCATGATCTGGGTGCTTGTTTTAAACCATATAACGCTTTGCGGAGATGAAAAACATAATGGGGACGGTCAGGATCGATGAATCCTTGTGGTTGTGGCATGTAAACATCTTCTGTGAGACTGCCCAGAAGGAATGCATTATTTACATCTAGTTGTCAAATGTTCCAGTCCTTAGCTACCGCTACGCCGAGCACAATGCGTAGTGTCATTGACTTGATTACTAGACTAAATGTCTCTGTGTAGTCAATTACATGCTATTGGTGATACCCTTTAGCAACGAGTCGTGATTTAAAGCGATCAATTGTACTATCAGGAAGGTATTTGATTGTATAAATCCAACGATTCCCAACTAGATTCTGGTTTGGTGATGGAGGAACTAAATCGCAGGAGCAATTTCGGAGCTGAGCATCATACTCTAAACTCATTGAGCGTCGCCATCGTTCATCCTTGAGTGCTTCTGTTGTTTTGTGAGGTATTTGATTGGTGGAGGTTTGGGTAGTGGTGAGAAGTGTGTACTTGGGATTGGGTTTGGATATACTGGCCTTGGATCTGGTTTTTATCTGGTGTTGATTGTGCTGTGGCAGAGATGGTGAGTTTGTCGTTGAGATTTAAGATGGTGAAGGACAGAGGGATTGAGATGGCGAGGGATCAAGGGATGGAGATTGTGGGTTTGGTTGTTGGGCTAATGGGCTTGGCGAAGCAGTAATTGGGTTTAAGGGTGGTGGATTGAGGTTTTGGGTTTGGGATGGTCGATTATGGGCTGCGAGTGGTAGGGTTATTGGGAAGAATGTGAAGGTGTAATATTAAGATTAGGTTCATGTGTTGTTCGCTGTAATGGGCCTGTAAGAGGAGAATTACAAACCTGAGGTTGTCGTGAGTCGCTCTGCATTACCGGAAGCGTAGCTACCAAATTATGATTCACTGGTACCATTTCCGGCTACGAATCATTCCTCGGGGGCGGTGATCTGGGCTGTACGAGTGGCACCAATGTTGTTGCTTCAAATTCCAGGGCTAGAAACGATGATGGATATTGAGGTAAGGGAGGTTTGGTTGAAGCGAATGGAAATTAGAATTCATCAAATCGAACGTGTTTGGAAGTGTAGAGGTGATGAGTGACTGGGTCGAGGCAGTGATATACACATTGGGTGAGTGAGTATCCGAGGAAAACACAAGGAGTGGGTTTTGGTTCTAGTTTGTGATGGGTGTAAGGTTTTAATCATGGATAACAAGGGCTCCCAAATATTATGAGTTTGTGGTAGTTTGGTGGTGAGTCAAAAAGGACGTGGTATGGCGATTTCGTAGACAAGGTGGGGCTTGGCATACAGTTTATCAGGTAGACTGCAGTTGTAAGTGCATATGGCCAATAAAATATTGGGAACGAAGGCACGAGTGAGAGATGCTAAGTCGGTTTCAACGATATGGCGATTTCTTCTTTCAGCAATACCATTGTGCTCCGTGGTGTGAGGTGGTGTGGTGAGGTGAGTGATTCTGTTGGTGGCGAGAAATTCCTGAAGCACAATAAATTCTCCACCGTTATCAGTGAATAATGTTCCAATTTTGCTTTGAAATCTGTTTTCGACTAGTGATTTGAACTTGATGAAGGTGTCTTTGACTTGTAACTTGAGTTGTAGCGGGTACATCCATTGATACCGAGAGTAATGTTTGACAATGGGGAGGTAGTATTTGTGATTTTCTATGGAGAGAACAGGGGAAATCCAGACATAAGAGAAAAGTAGTTCGAGTAGGCGTGAGTTTTTAAATGTCGTCTCAGAAAATGAAAGTTTCTAGTTTTTATTAATGAAGCAATCGTTGCATGATAGAGGTGTAGAGAAATTAAAAGACGATGACAGTGGTAATAAAAATTGAGAGATGATAGAACTCAAGATCTTTGAAGATGGGTGCCCTAATAGAGAATGCCAACCGAGTGCTGTGTTTTTGGTGCTTGGAGTAGAGGCGAAAAATGCAGCTGGACTTGGTGTCGACAATGGCCACTCGTACAATGAACTATTAGTATTCCCTTGGAGTAACCGGACCCCCGAGTGTAGATCCTTCACCTGAAAGGTATCAGGAAAGAATTCAATAGATACACCGTTAGTATTGCATAGTTGATATACAGAGATTAAATTTTTTTGAATCTCAGGCACGTAAAGGACATTGGAAATGGAAATAGGTTGTGTTGGTGTAGGTAAGAGGGCAGAACTAGTATGAGTGATGGGGGCTGTTGAACTGTTACCCATGTGAACATCTTTGCCACCGTTATATGCTTGATGCAGGGACATATTGTTCAAATTCGAGGTAATATGGTGTGTGGCTTCGGAGTCCGCAGTCCATGGTGTTTGTGATTGTGGTTGTGGCGTGGTGACCTCATGATGAGCCCTTGGTTCCCATGGAGCATGACTCGGTGATGGAGTTGGAAGGAGTGGTGGCACTAGATTGAATCCTTGTAACTACGAACATTGCCTCGCTGAATGTCCCTGTGTACCACATATTTGACATTTACCAAGATATGGACGTGGAGTTTATTGTCATTGTACCTTTGGTAAGATTGTTGTGGTGACGGGGCATAGTTATTTTGGTATTGGCGTGTACCACCACCACTGTTATTCACTACAGGAAATTGGGTTATCTATAGTAGTTAAATATAGCGTTTTTTTGTCTGCTATTGTAATATTTTACATAACGTTTGGATTATTTTAAACGCTATGTTAAGTTAATAGGGAAAACTAATTTTCTACGCACCTGTTTTTTTTGTTACGTATATAACTATTATTGCATATTAGTATTGTAAACGTTATAATTGCAATGAACCGGGAAATTTTCTTTGTTTCGCCCGCCTTATTATTAAGCAAAAAATAATAAGTAATTTTGTAATATAAACAAAATCGAGATTTAGGTTTCTTCTTCCTCGTTCGTATCTCAGTCAAAGGTTCTTCTTCTTCCGCCGAAGGTTCTTCTTCTTCTTCGATCTCTTAGTCTCTTTCATAATATCTCTTGATTTCTTTGTTTCAATTTCTCGTTCTCTACATCTTTCTCTATCTCTCACTCATCTCAGGATTTCTCAAATTTTTCCTTTCCATCTCTGTCTTCGTTCATATCGGTTCTTCTCGACTCTCAGGCTCATAATTCTTCGATTCTTCTCTACTGTCAAGCTCATAATTCTTTGATTCTTCTATAATCTCTGTCTCGTGGTATTACTTCGTAATAGGTATTTGTCTTTGCGATTTCATTTTAGATTTTTGAGTTTGATTTGATTAGCTATCGATTCTAATATCTTGTTCTTACTCTTTTATAGGAAGATTTCAGTGAAATTTTGACAAGGTATATATTCAATTTTAATTCTATGAAAGTGTATTGTATGATTCTGTTCTTGATTATTCCTTTCTGTCTGAGATTTCTTACAATTTTTAATTTGTTTCTAGAACAGATTGTCTTCGAGTTTGCTGTTGTTGCTGATTGACTATGTAAGTTATAGTTTTCTTACTCTTTCTTAATTTGAAATTGTATATAGTGTTTAAGTAATTTGATCACTTGTATTGTTAATCACACATCTGGTGATTGTGGTAGAGCTGTGGTATTATTGGGTTAATATGGACAAGGCTTGGGTTTGGCTTCCAAGGTATGAATATGTTTGCTTATATTTTTGTTCATTAATCTAGTATTTGACTTTGATTATAGTGTGAAGTCTGACGGATTTTTGTATATTTTCATGAATTATATAGAACTAGCCTTGAATTTGTAGATGGAGCAACAAAGTTTGTTAATCTCTCTGTAAGGAGGTTGGGTTATCCGAGTGAAATTTTATGCCCATGTACCATTTACCGCAATGTTTGTCATCAAGGAACATAAACAGTAGTTAAACATTTAGTGATTAAGGGTATGGACAAGAAGTATATGAGGAATCCTTGTTGGAGTTTGCATGGTGAGAGACGAGCTGATATGTCAGATGATGTTCCTACATCGAAAACAGAGGCTTACGATCTACTGAGGACATCTTATTTTCACGGTCAACATAAGTCGGATGAAGCTGATGGAGTAGAAACTGAGTAGGGTGAAAAAAGAGAAGAATCTGAATTCAAGAATAAGTTGAGAGACGCAGAAACTCCATTATACTCTGCTTGCACCAAGTACACTAAAGTTTCAACAATCATGGCATTATATCGCATAAAGGTGAAGAGTGGGATGTCAGAGAATTATTTTGATCAGTGTTTGACCCTAGTACATGATATGTTACCTGACGACAATGTGCTGCCAAAGTCTATAGGTGGGATGAAGAAATTACTGAAGGTTTTTGGATTTGGATATGATGTGATTCATGCTTGCAGGAATGATTGCATTCTGTACCGGAAGCAGTTTGATATGCTTGAAAGCTGTCCCAGATGTGGTGCTTCACGGTGGGAAAAGGATAAACATAGTGGTGAAGAAAATAAGGGGATTCGAGCTAAGGTTCTTAGATACTTTCCAATCAAGGACAGATTCAGTAGAATGTTTGGGTCAAAGAGGATGGCTCAAGATCTGCGTTGGCATGCTACGAATGGTAGTGTAGATGGTAAAATCCGTCATCCTGTGGACTCTATTACTTGGGCTCAAGTTAATGACAAATGGCCAGAGTTTTCTGCTGAACATAGAAATCTACGGCTTGGTCTTTGTACTAATGGAATGAACCCTTTCTCCATACAGAACACAAAGTACAACACATGGCATATTCTGTTGGTTAACTACAATATGTCTGCAACTACATGTATGAAAGCTGAGAATATAATGTTGACTATGTTGATTCCTGGTCCTACAGCTCCGAGTTCGCCCCATTGATAGATGATTTGAAGGATCTATGGACTGAAGGTGTGGAGGTTTACGATTCATATATGAAAGAGAATTTTACACTAAGAGCTATGTTATTTTGGAGTATCAGTGACTATCCAGCTTTAGGGTCACTGTCTGGTTGTAAAGTTAAAGGTAGGTAGGCGTGTATTGTATGTGGAAAAGATACACCTTCCAGATGGCTCAAGTTTAGTAGGAAGCATGTGTATATAGGCAATAGATTGAGACTTAGACTTGGACATCTGTACAGGCGCAAAAAAGGGTGGTTTGATAACATAGTTGAGAAAGGAACTGCAAATAGGATTCAAAGTGGATCTGAAATATTTGAGATATTGAAAGACTTCAAGAATGATTTTGGAAAACTGTTGGACAAGGATTCTAAAAGGAAAAGAGCTGATATGATAGAAAATGAAGTTGTTTATGAGGAAGACAATGACGAAAACACTGATCAGTGGCGTTGGAAGAAGAGATCAATTTTTTTGATCTACCTTACTGGAAGGTAACAGACACATTGGTTATAAATTGAGAAAATTTATCGTATTGATATTTAATACTTTGCATTTATATCTTAGGATATGCCGGTGCGTCATAATATTGATGTTATGCATGTAGAGAAAAATGTGTCTGATGCTGTATTGTCTACATTGATGCATAGTAATAAGTCAAAAGATGGCATGAAAGCAAGAAAAAACCTAGAAGACATGGGTATTCGAAGACATCTGCATCCAGAGGTACGTGGAAAGAGAACTTACCTACCTCCAGCTGCATATTGGTTACCTAAGGAGGAAAGAAAAATATTTTGTGGGAGACTATCTAAGTTTAGAGGACCCGATGGATATTGTGGGAATATTCCCAATCCTGTTTCAGTCAATCCTCCTGGAATAAGTAGCTTAAATTCATATGATCACCATGTACTAATACAAAATTTGTTACCTGTTGCTTTACGAGGGTTGCTTCCCAAAGGACCTAGGCAAGTAGTGACTCAATTATGCAACTTCTTTAACAGATTATGCCAACGAGTAATTGATCCAGAGAAATTGATCTCTTTAGAGGATGAGCTTATTAAGACAATGTGCCAGTTTGAGCGGTTCTTTCCTCCATCTCTTTTTGATATCATGTTTCACCTTCCCTTACATTTAGCAAGAGAGGCACGTTTAGGAGGTCCAGTTCACTTTCGGTGGATGTATTCTTTTGAAAGGTTCGATGTTTTCAGTTTAAGTTATATATATATATGTTTTCTAAATATGTTGATCATTAATAAACTAGTGTTATGTTTCAGGTACATGAAAACTCTCAAGACATACGTCAAAAATTTTGCAAGGCCAGAAGCATGTATGGCTGAAGGATACCTAGCTGAAGAATGTATGTCCTTTTGTATGGAGTTTCTACAGAAATCTGTCCCAGTAGAAGCTACATTAAATCATAATGCAAATGTTGATGATACTAGAGTTTTTGCTGAAGGTCGGCCACTATTTAAGGGTACAGAAGTAACCCTAAAGAGACATAGCACACCGTTATGTATTACTGAATTTGGCTGTCATGGATCCATATGTAGAGTAAGTTTACTTATACTAGATTAACTTTATATTGTGTACATGCTTATCGTCGAATCAATATATGTGTTCAGACCAATGAAATGAGAGTATTAGGATCCAACCACGAGTGAATCTCAACCGTAGGATCCATTTTCACGAGTTAATCTCATCCGTCGGATCAATATATGTATTCAGACCAATGAAATGAGAGTATTAGAGCATCTCCATCCATAGAACCCTTAATGGGGTTCTAAAACATATTTATAATGAAAAT
>OVAX01005010.1:0-10438 GCA_900406405.1 Lepidium africanum
GGATATCCTTTACTCGGTTGGAATCGTTAGTCGATTCATGGAGGAACCAACAACAACACATATCAAAATGGCAAAGAGGATACTTCGCTACATCAAAGGAACAATTGGGTATGGTCTTTCTTATGTCACATCTAACAATTTTGATGTTATTGGCTATTGTGATAGTGATTGGAGTAGTGACCTAGACGATCGAAAAAGCACTACGGGTTTTGTCTTTTTCATCGGTGAAACGGCATTCACATGGATGCAAGAAAACAACCCATAGTCACATTATCAACATGTGAGGCGGAGTATGTCGTAGCTACTCCATGTGTGTGTCATGCAATTTGGCTAAGAAACTTAGTGAAGGCATTGAAGTTTCAAATGGAAGGTCCAATGGATATTTTTGTCGACAACAAATCGACCATTGCCTTAGCCAAAAATCCGGTGTTTCATGGAAGGAGCAAACACATTGATACACGATTCACTACATTCGAGAGTGTGTTACGAAGAAAGAAGTGGAGCTCAAATATGTTAAGTCACAAGATCAAGCGGCGGACATTTTCAGAAAACCCCTCAAATTGGAGATTTTCACAAGGATGAGAAGGTTACTTGGTGTGACAAATCAAGTTTAAGGGAGGGTGTTGAGAAAAAAAAAATCACAATAATTAAACTTTATTTGTGATCTTTTGGAGTCGAAAGAAATAAATTAGAAGAGTCAAAGAAAGTTTGAATAAGAATTAAATTAGTGGTCAAGGAATAATAAATTAGAAATTTATGGTTTACTCAAAATTAGTGGTTTATTGTGACCATTAATTCTTTAGATTTTGTAAGCCTATATAAAGGCTCTTGTCGTTGTTGAAATAATCATTCCTCATCATATGTTTTGTGTATTTTCTCTAAAGTTTTTCTAACAACAAGGTGATAGACGGCTTCAAGAGATTGGACTCAAGTCACTCTTCTCTTGAAACAATAGAACTCGAGGGTGGAAGGATGAGAATTAGCTAGATGGACTCAAGTCTCTTTCTAACAAATTTGATGGGTGAAATGGGTTTGATGATGGATCGATGGATGCCACACAAGTGATGGAAGAACTTGTGATAAATCAGAGCTAGTGTCGCCTTGATATCACTCACGAGGAAAGACTAGTACTCAAGGGGTTTCAACCCTCAGTTTTTGGAGAAGAAAGTTCGGTTTCTTTATTGATTTAATGTGAGTTACAAGGCTGCAAGAAGGAACCTTATATATTGGTTCATGCTGCTAGGAGAGTATCCTTTACATTGATGGAATAAGATACTCGAAAATTAAAAAAAAGATTACAATGTAATTGCTCAACGGCTAATACTTAAAAAGGAAACAAATTGAAAATTTAAACCTGCAAAATGAACAAACCAGAATTTATTTAATTCAAATACATACCTTAGTATTTTTTTGGAAATTCTTGAGAGCTTGGGGCTAAAACTAAGGTGTCTAGGTGCATTCTATCCCGAACTCGCCTTAGATGGAACTGAATCAAACTATTTTCTTAATTGGAGCGTATCATAAGGATCTGGTGGTGGTTTCAAGCGTTCTTGGTCTTGTTGGATCCATAAAAGGCCCAAGAATATTCTCCAATTGGTCCTGACTAAAGGCTGCACTTGAGCTGGGCTGTGTTGTTTGGTATTTAGCGTGGTCATGTAGAAGGTCTTATCGCAGAAAGACCAACTTCTAAAATCCGTAACTTTCATCTTCGGGCTTCTTTTAGAATGATTCAACTTTGAGGAGTTAACTAGTTGAGTCAAGAAGCCATAGAAACTGATTTTGATGCTTGGTTCTCTGTGGATCATCTGGAAAGCCTTGATTAGTGCTCGTATATCGTCATGGTCAATGGATAGAGGTTGTTTAAGTCCATCTCTTGAGTCCGGCTCAGCAGCTTGAGAGTTTGTTGATGTATTTGGTTTGATGTCCGCATCACCTCCTTGTCTTGATTCTTCCATCTCCAAATCAATCCTTTAGTCAGTCATTTAATCAATCCTTTAATCAATCATTTCATCAATCCTTCAATCAATCTTTTGATCAATCATTTAATCAAACTTCATTCCCAAATCATATTAACCAGTGGTACATCTCTTTAAGATGTCTTAGAGTCACACACATAAATCTACTTTTAATCAATCACATCAACTAATCCTATTTTTTCACTCAATCAAAAAATATCATAGGATTAACAATTATATAAATTAAGATATGTCTCGCAAGTTACATCCGCACCTTAGCTTAGGCTAAAAAACAAATGAGAACAGACCACTGCATTAAACCGCGATGTCATGATGCAATCCACCTCCGAATCTGGATCGGCAAGCTGATCTGAATACTAGACCCTAGCTTTCCGATGATAATATGATCGTTTTTGAGTTTTTCTTGCTTGACGGGGAACTGCTTCGTACATAGATGATCACGAATTCGCTCTCCAGATTTTAATTTTTGAAAAATTGGCATAACTTTTTAACCACTACTCCGAATGAGAGTTCACTTTCAGCTACGGCTAGATCATTAAGTTAGGAACGCACACACCAAATTTCAATTGATTCCGAGTCATTTTCATCCACTGTTTCTCTTTTCTCTTTTATGAGGTCAAATTAGATGATAGATAGGGTTTCTTCTCATTAGAGTATTCTAGGGATCTCGTGCAGCTTTATCTATATATATATATATATATATATATATACACATACACCTAAAGTTTTATTTACTAACTGGGCCTAATGGATTAGGTTTTTCTATGTTGTAAGTGGGTCTAAAGGAACGGGTCTCACATCATACTTAGTTTAAGTTACAATAGAATTATTTTGTAGTTATCATAGACTTATTTTTAGTTACCATGAACTTATTTTGTAGTTACCATAGACTTATTTTATGTGTTCAGACTTATTTTTAGGTACCATAAACTTATTTGGTAGTTACTATAGACTTATTTATAATTACCATAGACTTATTTTATAGTTATTATAGACTTATTTTGTAGTTATTATAGACTTATTTTTAGTTACTTTAAATAAATAATTATTAAATTCTACCCATTTTTGCAATCTATTTGTCCTAACCATCTCATTTATTTCTCCTCTCATCTACCCTCTTTTCTAATTCTCTCTCATTTAAATTGACCCTTCTCTCCCTACCCTTATTTATTCTTCTCCTACCTGTTTTCAATCCGTTGCATGACAAATAAGTTTTCTCTCACTTCAACTGACACAATACTTAATTTGCAGCGAGAGAATACCAAATATTACAGTTGGTTTGAGTATCCATCTTTTTCATGGGACATGGACAAACATTGTGCCAGATTTGGACATAGACAAATTACTTTGACAGTTGACTATATGTGCCAGATATGGACATATACAAATGACTTTTTTCCAAATACAGACATAGAAAAATTACTTTGTTCTAGATATGAAGTAGTTATGAACATAGAAAAATGACTATAGGTGCCCGATTTTGGATGACAAATTACTATTCATTCCAGATGTGGACATGGACACAAAAATAAGATATGAACATGGATATATTCTGGATATACATATGGAGAAAGACAAACATACTAATTCTATCCCGACAATCTCAAATGTGGACATGGACACTTCACAAGATATAAACATGGATGTATATTCATTCTTTCTGGATATGGATATGGACAAGGACAAACGTACTACTTTTATCACTTGTATCCCACTTCCGCATGTCCATATTATAATGTTTTACTGACCAATCGTTTTATCTACTTGTCTGGTGTTTTACTGACAAATGATTTTAAACTTCCAAATATAGACATGGAGAAAGGTATTACTAGTCCAATATGAACAATTGACTATGCTATATAGACAAATTACTTTGACAATTGACTATATGTGCCATATATGGACATAAACAATTTACTTTGTTTTAGATATATACATAGAAAAATTACTTTGTTCCAAATATGAACATAGACAAATGACTATAGGTGCCCAATTTTGGATGACAAATTGATATTCATTCGAGATGTGAACATAGACACCTAACCAAGATATGGATATGGACATATCTTCATTCTTTTTGAATATGTATATGGACATGGACATATCTTCATTCTTTTTGAATATGTATATGGACAAGAAAAAACGTACTACTTGTATCCCACTTCACCATGTCCATATTATGATGTTTTAATGACAAATCGTTTTATCTACTTGTCTGGTGTTTTACTACAAATGATTTTAAACTTCCATAAATAAACATGGAGAAAGGTATTTACCAGATATGGATAATTCACTATATTTACCAGATATGGACAGAGACAAATGAAAATAAGATATGGACATGGATATATTTTCTGGATATATATATATATATATATATGTATACAAGAACAAACATACTAATTTTATCCTGACAATCTCATATGTGGACATGGACACCTAACCAAGATATGGACATGGACATATGTTCTTTCTATCTGGATATTGATTTGGACAAGGACAAACATACTATATGTATCCCACTTCTCCATGTCCATATTATGGACATGGACAAATACCCCTACCTTCCATATATGTTCATAGACATGGCCAAACGTACTACATATTCCCCGCTAATATCATTACATTTATACACAAACAACTGACTTTTTTTGCAGACATGGACAATGACAAATCATGGACAAACTATATTATAACCATAACTTCTACATATGTACACGGACAAGTGACTGTGTTTTGCATACATGGACATAGACAAATGTATATGGGTGTATGGACATCGAGTCAATTTCTCAATGCTCAAACCTCCAACTTTTGTTTTGATTAGAATTGGGAGAAAGATTATATTGACAAAAGTGTCTTTTTAGTGACAATCTTACCCAACATTACAAACATGACCCATGTCCATGATAAGAGAAAGTACACCTCGAAAGACAAAGACAAATTTGACAGCAAAATATGTCATAGACTTTTACGAGAGTTCTATTTCACATACATGGAAATAAACAAGATTGCACACCACCAAATAAAACCAACTTATTCAGCTATAATTATTCAACAATAACAACAAACAGTTGAAATTCTAGACTTGAGGACACAACTATAAACCAACTACTTATGTCCTTGTCTTCCGATTTCTATCAACTACAACTCTGCTTTGAAATCCCCCTTCTCCATGTCCATCTTCTTACTCTTCTAATGAGAAACCCAAATCGAGAGACCACTTTCACTCAAAACACAAACAAAAAATAAAATTCAAACCCTAACATTGACTCCATGTCCACATCTTTCATATTCATATCTGGGAATTCACTATTTCAGTGACCATTTGTTTAACCAATTACCCACAACCAATTACCCACAACCAATCACCCACACCCAATTTCCCACAAACATCTTCCCTTCTCCTTTTATCCCCTCAACGTTCGTTATCGGTAAAAGATTTTACCTTTTCTCTGTCAATTGACTTATTGTTTCCTACCTGCTTTCTGAGTCGCAATTATTCAACCCTTTGCCACAATTTTGTAATTTCTCTTCAAAATCTATCACCTTCACACTTCGAAACTATCGTTATAACCAAATTTCTCTTTCTTCTTTGGTCAGTTTAGCTATGCCCATTACTTAGCCCAACCTCTCGGTCACAACGTTACTTTATGCATCAAACGCGTAAAAGAGAGGGACACCATTGTCATTTCATTATGTTTTGTGGGTAGATATTACAACGTTTTGAAAAGTGGGTAGTTTAGATGATTTTGGTTTTCTTTTTGGGTAGATAAGATAAAATTCCGTAACTTTTAGTTACCATAGACTTATTTTAAGTTACCATAGACTAATGAGTTTCATGTATGCATTGGGGATTGAAGAATTACTCTCACTATTAAATAATGTATGCATACGATTTTATAATGTCAAAATAACCAACAATTTGGATCGTTCGATGCTCTGATTGAACATGGATGATTTTGCTCAATACACATAAGTGTTTAGAAAATTAAGAAATTAGCACTAATTTTTTCAAAAATTAGTTAATATGATAACTACAAAATAAGTCTATAATAACTAAAAATAAGTCTAAAGTAGCTACAAAATAAGTCAACGGTAACTACCAAATTAGTCTACGATAACTACAAAACAAGTTTGTGTTAAGTAAAAATAAGTTTGTTTTAACTAAAAATTAGTCTATTGAAACTAAAAATAAGTCAATGGAAACTACAAAATACGTCTATATTAACTACAAAATAAGTTTATGATAACTAAAAATAAGTCTATGGTAACTACCAAATAAGTCTATGACAACTAAAAATAAGTTTATGGTAACCACAAAATAAGTTTATAGTAACTGCTAATAAGTCCATAATAACTAAAAATAAGTTTATGAGAACTACAAAATAAATCTATGATAACTTAAAATAAGTTATGTTAACTACAGAATAGATCTATGAAAACTACAAAATAGTTCTATGGTAACTAAAAATAAAACATACACAAAAAATAAATCCCAAAGGAGGCCTCCTAGTTGCATCACATCTAGTTAGAAGTACCATTGTTTCTCCATCTTCATTTTGTTCACCATACTCAGAATTCTTCCCAATAAGGTATTGATCTTTTCACCTTCTTTCATAACAAGCAACTCAAACTATCTCCTTAATGCTTGCAGTTGCGCTCTTCTCACCTTAGTAGAGCCTTGGCATTTTTGTTTCATCAAATCCCAAGTAGCCTTCGATGTCCCCTTATCAAGAATAGTTTCCAAGATCTCTCTGTCTATGGCTTGGAAAAGGTAGTTCTTGACCTTTAAATCCTTCAGTTTGGCATCTTCAACCATTCTTCTCTGTACCTCACTTGGATAACTCGTTTTGGTTGCTGCAGCTGGAATCCCTTCATCCACAAGACTCCACATCTCCTTACTCCTTAGGAAATTCTCCATAGTCATCAATTAATGATCGTAATAATCGTCAAACCTTGGAATATCTGGTTGCACAAACTTCTCAGAAGATGACATCTCTTTTACTCACTCACTCTTTCTCTTCACTCACTCTTTCTTTCTTCTTCCTCTCAGTTTTATCTTATTTTTTCTCTAGTACCACTTGTTGGTTTTATAAACAAAACAACTTGAACGATAATCTTATTCTGTTGTAAGAAATGGCTATAAAGCTTTACAAAGCAATACGCAAAACAATTGAAACTGAAAAACATAAATGTAAAATTTCATAACGTAACATAACGTTCTCGTTATTAAATGACCACGAACTAGCACCACTCCTCCACTATGTTGATCTTTGGCTCCACTCTTTAACACCAACACGAACAGTGTAAATTCTTGGTTATTGTGCCATTATAAATCCCCACAGATGACTTAGTTATTACTTGATGATGGGACTAAGTCAGCGATTGAGCAATAAAAAGAACATTGTTATGCTATTATAAAGTCAATTTTGTGTCTGTGTACAACTACAACAAATTAGAAATATAATGTTTCAAATTAGAAATCTTTCAAATTCAGGTTTTCAGTCTTTTTCCAACAAATAGTAAAATTGGTTTGTGATGATCTCAAGCACTTAGAAGACAAACGATTCAAGATTTATATATTCATGCACCAACAAATTTCCTACTGATAGACACTTTTTTTATATCAATTAATCAACAAGTGCAAACACGTCGATGTAGAACTTGAAGATCGAATCTACTGAGAGCTTAGAACTAACACAAGAACCATCGAAATCAACATCAAGCTAGAGCAATTTGATTTGAAATTTGAAGTAGAGACTATTAAACTTAAACTAAAGGCAAACCAAAATCAAACAAAGCAATAACAAAAATCAACTAAATACTAGCAACTCAATATAAAACTCAAACAAAACAAGGAAATAAAGATCAAATTTAGATAATCAAGAAAAGCAATGGGTCTTTGGTTAGGCAATTTATCAAATGGGAAACACAACTAACTAATGATGCTTAAGACAACAATGAAGCTCAACTTAGGATATGAAACACAATTCTAGATCAACTCACTCTCATGGCATTAACTCTTACACTAATCAGTCAATTGAACTAAATTCTCATTAGTCAATCAATCAATCAACAAGCATTAAACACAAGTCCATTAAGTTCACTAATCACCCTAACTTCATCTCTCAATGGATAAGGAAGAAAATCCCATTAAAAGGTATCTCAGAAATTTCATCGAACACCTCTCATGCAACGAAATTTATAGCTTCTAGATTTAAATGGTCAGCTCAAATCTAGCATTAAGATCACCTAATATAAAGGAATCTAACAACCTAAGCATCAAAAATCAATCATCTAACCATAGATCTATCTGACCATCAATCCATCTAAAAGACTACTCACTCATAGAAACAAAGGAAACCAAAACAAAATGAGAGGCAAAGATAAACATAATGAAAAGAAAAGAGATAAGATAAAGAGATTTTTAATTGATTCAAAAGAATGATCTAATAAGGATCATCCATAGGAGTCGAAAAAATATTCTCTCCAAAACTTACTCTCTCAATGGTTTTAATGGGCTACAAAATGAAAGCTTAATTGTTCTTGTCCTTAAATTTAGGGTTTTAAAACATAAAAAACTGAAACCGAGTCGACCTGGGACAAACTGGATCGGATAAAATAAAAACAAATGATGTGTTTGAAATCTCGAGCATAAATCTCGACCAAATGGTCGAGATTTTGAAGTTGGAAATATTCTGGTGCAAATTCTCGGTCATGAATCTCGATCAAATGGTCGAGATTTTGAAGTCTCAACTCTTCGCTTCTCTGGACAAAAATATCGAACAGAATTCTCGACCAAATGGTCGAAAATTCGGAGCTTCATCTTCGTTGATTTTCTGTCTCGTTTTCTCGGTTGGTTTTCTTAAGTATATGCTCGAGAATCGGCTTTGATCACTCTTCTTCTCCTCCCTGATGCTTCCTTGCTTGTACAATTGGTTCCTTAGCTTCCACACCTTCAATTGAGTACATGTTGGTTCAATTCTGGGTATTATCCTCATGTTTGATACCTAGAACAGATCTGAAACCAGTTCGACCCGTAGTTTCATAAAGCTCAGTGTTGAGAATTAGAGCGATTAGAAGAGAAAGCAGGGACTTGGCCACATTATCTACAGCGAGAGGCTAATTCTATGGTCAGATTGGTATTTTGTGGTGAAGTATAACACGCATAACTTAAAGGATATAGATTCTGGTTGGGAAAAACCTTTTAATTTGTATCTTTTCCCCTGGCATAATCTATCTCTTTTCCCCTCAAATTATAGCCATGCATTGTATGATTTGAATTTTAGATGTTTGGTTATATATCAGATTATGTCAATCAAATTGGTAGACAAAAATACTATTTGATAGATTTTAGTAATGATTTTAATTTATAGATTGGAACTGAAATATTTTTTATCACGTAAATTTAAGTTATAATGGATCACTTAATACTTACATTTTATTTAGTAAAGTTCCATTTCATTTTTCTTATATATAAGAAGAAAACTCATAATTACATATAGGTACATATCTTTACCTATATTATTAAAACAAAATAAAGAAATCAAGTTACAACAATTTTAGCAAGAGCTGAACCGCTTCAGATCGTCCAAAAATAATGAGTTCACTTTTTCCGAAACAGATTGTCGACTTTTCTATCGACTTATTAATCTCGAGAAAGCATAGTTAACTAAACTATCGATAAGACAGTTAATTTCTGGACGACTTATTAATTACATTCAAAATCTTATACAATTCGACCTAAAACTAAAGAATATGAAGTTTTTTCCATATATAATATTTAGAAAAACATAGAAATTCCACAACATTTCACATAAAGTTGATTTAAAATAACGGGAGTGTATATTCAAATTATATACAAAATATCATGATAATATGATCTAAAATATATATGTGTGTATATATATATATATATCAATTTGAAAACATGTGTGCGATAATTTCTATATTTTTACTTGATATTATAAATTTCAATCTGTTCTACTCATACCCACTTGCAATTCGATTCATCGGACACGTTAAGAAAATTTTGCTAAGTGAACAAAAAGTTAGTAATTATTGGAAATGGACAAACAAAAATTCAGTATTTTGGCACCACCGCATAATGAAAGTTCTTAGTAATTTCTGAAACAATGACTGGCAATTGTCTATGAACTTTTTCTATTTAATGTAACACTCTTTCTCACAATTCTAATATTATCAAGTAACTAAAACTAAAAAGAAACAATATGTCTTCGATCCAACATTTCAGCCATACCCATCCATTAACGAAGAAGTTTAACAACGTTGATGACTTCATCTGCGACGGCTGCGGAATCAAAGGCTCAGGCAGGAAGTATAGATGCGAACCATGCGACTACGATCTCCATGAAGACTGTGCTACATGCCCCATTACTCCTCAGTATTACCGGCATTCTCATCTTCCTCAGCATTGCCCGCATTCTTATCCTCCTCAG
>OVAX01005011.1:0-10435 GCA_900406405.1 Lepidium africanum
GTAATCATATGACTGGAGATAGAAGGTATTTTGTACAAGTCGATGAGAAAATCACCGGGAAGGTGCGTTTTGGAGATGATTCACGGATTGACATCAAAGGAAAATGGGTAATTTCTTTTGTTGATGGTAATGGAAACGAGAAGGAGATGAAGGATGTCTACTATGTTCCCGATTTAAAGAGCAATATCGTTAGTCTTGGTCAAGCCACATAAGAGGGCTGTGATATAAGGATGAAAGGGGACTACTTTATAATGCATGATCTCGAAGGCACATTGATTGTTAAGGCAAAACAATCGAGAAATCGTTTATACAAGGTGCGAATGGATATAAAGGACATTCCTCAACTTCATCTTTCTAAGATTAGTAAATCTAGTAGTAGGCATTCAAGATTAGGGCACATAAATCTTGATACCATGAAGCGAATGGTAAGAGATGGTGTTGTTAAAGGGATACCGAAGATCATTATAGAGAAAGAAGTTTGTGGATCGTGTTTACTTGGCAAGCAAACCCGAAGCATGACTATAGTGTCTTCGTTATTTGTTGCTACAAACTTTCAAAAACAAATTGAGTGTCTTCATTATTTGTTGCATACAAGACCAGACTTGTCTTATAGTGTTGGTGTGTTGAGTCGGTATATGCATAGTCCAAGAGAGTCTCATGGAGCTGCCATGAAACAATGCTTGAGATACTTGAAAGGTACAACGACCCTTGGTTTGAACTTCATGAAATCATCCAAGAAGATACCAAGACACATTGGCTATAGTGATAGTAGTTATAATGTTGATCCGGATGATGGGAAGAGCACTACCGGACACATCTTCTATCTTGGAGATAGTCCAATAACTTGGTGTTCACAAAAGCAAGATATTGTGGCTTTATCTTCTAGTGAGGCTGAATTTATGGTAGGAACAGAGGCAGCAAGACAAGCGATTTGGCTTCAAGAATTGCTTAGTGAAGTAACGAGTTTGACTAGTGAAAAGACGACGATGTGCATTGACAACAAATCAGCCATTACACTCACTAAAAATCTGCTGTTTCATGGGAGGAGCAAGCATATTCATAAGAGGTATCACTTCATAAGAGAATGTGTTGAGAATGGTCAACTAGAAGTTGTACATGTTCCCAGAAACATGCAAAAGGCGGACATTCTAACCAAGGCTCTTGGAAGAATTAAGTTCAAAGAAATGAGAGACCACATTGGAGTTAAAGACTTGGAAGAAATCGACATTAAGCTTAAAGGGGAGTTAGAGTAAGTTTAATGTCAAAGACTTGTTGAGCAAGTTTGGTAGTTAGGTTAGATAAGATTTATGAGATATTTTAGGAAGTCTTCTAAAATATAGTTTTCCTTATTTGAGAAAGANCTTCTAAAATATAGTTTTCCTTATTTGAGAAAGAATAGTTTTCCTTATTTGAGAATAAACTTATCTAGCCTATAAAACGATATGTCAATGTGTGGCATAACTTGTAGGAATAAGTTTGAGAGTTTAGGTTTTGCATTGAGTTTCGTAAACTAATAAAAGAAAGTTATTATTTTAAACTTGATTACATATTCTTTGGGTTCTACACTAATCCTACACACAACTCGGCAAACATACATATACAACAAAGAGTCAAAAGTTACTAGAAATGTAATCAAGCTTTAAGGAAAG
Organism: Lepidium africanum; assembly: GCA_900406405.1. Lineage (NCBI taxonomy): Eukaryota > Viridiplantae > Streptophyta > Magnoliopsida > Brassicales > Brassicaceae > Lepidium > Lepidium africanum. The sequence continues at coordinate 1,650 of OVAX01005011.1, forward strand.
AAGGAGAGAAGACTTTTCCTATCAGTCCCAACGGTCACATGTTAATCCCAAGTGAGACATGTGACCTTGAACTATCACTATCGGCCATCTAGGAGACAAAAGAGATCTTGATGGTTGGTTGGTTCAACTTGAACTACACCAAAGCACTTTCCGTTAGAGAAGAACCACAATATGCTTCTTGTTGCTTCTCACTTAAGTGTCACTTACTTGTCACTCAAACTAATGTTTAACAATTTTTACCTCTACTTTTTATCTCATGGTTTTTTGTCCTCGTCTATGCAAATTTTATCAACTAATTATTATTAATTACAAATATCAATACTAGTTAGATTTATTGAATTACTATTAATATAGCGTAATAAATTGTTTATTGAATTGCTATTAAATATATTTTAGATATATGTGAAATTTTTTTTTTAAAAAAAAATATATATATATATATAAAAGCAACAAGGGAGTATTATTTGGAATATGTACATTTGATGGAACGTCTATGACTGCAGCTATTCATTTGGTTCGGTGGTTGGATGCTTCATGGGACAGTGGATTCTACCACCGATCGAATAGCATTGCATACATCCTAAACCCACAATGTTTCACATGTGTGTGTGTAGATATATGTATATGTGATACCAAATACGGTATTCTAAAATACCTTTTTTAATTTGAGTTCCTAAGCTATGAATATATTGGCTGTGGCAAACAAAATAATTTTGAGACTTTGGAGTGGTAAATTTTTCAATCAAAACAGTACACTCAAAACATAATTCATTTACGGAGACTACTCTTTCACTGTTACTTGACTTATTACGATTGAAAATTAAAATTTGTTGAAAAAAATACACAATTCACTGATCATGGCTGTATGGCTAACTAAATGTCATTAAAATGGTCTGTACTCTGTACTTAAGTATCCATAACAATCAAAAGGGTTTGTCGAAAACCACATTTCTCTAATGGTTTTTTGCTAGGATTTTAAATAATACGTCAATCATTAAGTATATTTTTCCACAGGTGAAGAGATGATCCTCTAAGCTTCCATTCGGCATGAACTCATACACCAAAGTTCTCTTCAATACAATAACCTAAGAGCTTCACAATGTTCTGGTGATTCACTATATCTATAAATTGTACTTCTACGAGCCATTGCTTATGAATCTAACACACATAGAATATAGAATATATCAAAACTTTCGAGGAAAATTATGAGCACAAAACAGGGAATCATTAAAGATATTCTTCTTTTTCCTTTCAGAATTGCTATTTTTATATGGTTTGGAATTGTGTTTATCATTAAAAATGATTTAGCAGCATTTGTTCAGTTTAAATTGTTGTACCAGTTTAAGTCCAATTAGGAAGTCACAATTATTAATAACCGGTTTACACATAACCAACCTAATTGGACTTAAACCTATACAACAATTTGAATTGAACTAAATCTCCTAATAATCACAAGGGGTGTATAAGTATAAACACAATAAACTTATTATACTTGTCATAAATATCTCAATTGATTCTCTTTCAAATTAACAAAAGACTTTGATAGCCGTTAAATAATTATGATAGCTGTTATTAATAACTAACCGACTTAAAATTTGAGTAAAGAAGAAACTAATTCAAAAATTATATTAACCCCCAAAGTTCTATTCATTGCTTTCCTTAGATTCTAGGTGAAATTGATGACCTTTTTTTTCTTCTATAAAGCTCTGGGGTCGGGTCTGGGGTCGGGTCTGGGTCGAGTATGGGTCGAGTCCGGGTCGGGTCTGGGTCGGGTTGGGGGGAGGTGGGGTAAGAGTCGAGTAATTCGGCCCGAGATGAAGAAGACCCGTAAAAGACTTGTTTTGAAGCAGAAGAAAACAAATTCTTTCGTCCGTCTTTTATCACTCTTCCATGGCTCTTCTTCAGAGACCACCCTCTTATCTTCACCTCTGTTTTCGTCTCATGGCTGCTCGTCCTCGTTTCTTCTCTCACTCGCGGTGTCCTTCACTTCAATGTCACTCTTCATCTTTCTCCTCTTCAACACCCAGGTTTTAGTTCGTATCCTCTTTCACTTTTCGTTTTTGATTTCCGAAGATAAGAGGCGGTAAATTAAGAGGAGCGCAATGAAAAACATCTTCGAATTCTCAAAATCATGCCTTTCTGATTCCTGAAAGTTTCCAACTTCTCGAAATTGAGAATATTATACTCTTTTGAAGTAAAAGTCAATTGCTTTCTTCAGCTCTTCAAAAAGGTTTTGCGTACTTGGTCACTTTCTGGGCTATGGTTTTCTGAGTGTTACGTATATCTCTGTTTGCTTAGAGGATATGTCTTATTCTTGTGTATGTAGGCTTTCTTTATTGGGTCTACTGGATTTAGTGAAAATTTTGCTATGTGATTCTCTCCCATAGTGTTAAGGCAAAACTTGATTGTATTACCATCCGATAAATTCTCGTTTGGTTTCAGGATTAAGTATCAATTAGCCAAGGATTTTAGTCAAAGACTTGTACAAAGAAATGCGGTCTCACCAAAGTCCTTTATGTCATCGTCCATGGACACGGAGTCTCTTAACGAGAGCTCCACCTCTAAGGATTACAGTTCCGAGCACATTCAAGTAATGCCTTTATTTGCTTCGTTCAGATGACCTGTTGCATCTATTTATGGACTTTTAAACAGTGTTTTCTTCAACAGTTGTTGAAATTCCTACTATGATAGTTTAGCTTCATCTTTTCGTATATTAAATTCTCTAAGATGCATTAGGTGTTGGAAGGCTTAGACCCTGTCAGGAAAAGACCTGGAATGTATATTGGGAGCACCGGATCTCGTGGTTTGCACCATCTGGTAAACGCCTTTTTCTTTGAACTTTCTTGGTCCTTGCAGGGTCCTTTCAACTGGTTATTAATACATGTTTCTTAGGTCTATGAGATTCTTGACAATGCAATAGATGAGGCCCAAGCTGGTTTTGCTTCAAAGATCGAAGTTGTTCTACATGCAGATAATTCAGTGAGCGTTGCAGACGATGGACGTGGGGTATGTTATGTGTTCCACATACTCATTTATATAGAAAACATGGATTGTAGCTTTCCATGCTGGGATGCAAAAGGAAAAATAAGTGGCACCCAATGGCATCCTGTAATATTGTGTAGGAGTCAATTTTAGTATTCCTAGCTGAAATTTGCTAAGCTTCCGGCTTTACATCCACTATAAACTGAGGTGAAACAATATATGTCAATGATGGTCTATTTTATTCATTCCAGAAGTCAAATCTGTTACTAATTTCAGAACGATTATGTCAAATTTATTCGTATATGGCTTCTTTGCAGATACCTACAGATTTGCATCCTGCAACAAGAAAATCTGCTTTGGAGACTGTCCTTACGGTACTGCTACTTGCAAAATATCTATTATCTCTGTCTTACATTTATTTATGAACTTAGATCACTCCAACTAAACGGTTAAGCAGGAATATCATAACTACATAACTATAAGTAATATGAACAGATTCTTATATTCTCATGCATTATCTCGGTTTCTTCATTATTTAGTAATGCATACCTCATCTTAAACTTGGTTTCCGTTATAATAGAGACCTGATAAATGATAAAAGCTTTTAGTCCTACCATAAGCAAGCTTCTTTCGATGACTATAGATCAACGGGTGTGTTATCTGATACTATTAATAATGGAAATTTTGCTCTTTTCAGGCTGAAAATTGTAGTTTTTTTTCTGTTAAAAGTCCATTTCAATTCTGATTTTTGGTCATGCAACTAATCAGTGCTTTATTTGTGCAGGTGTTACATGCAGGGGGTAAGTTTGGTGGTAAGAGTAGCGGGTACAGCGTGTCTGGTGGATTGCATGGTGTAGGTTTATCGGTTGTAAATGCTTTATCAGAGGTGAGTTTCCATTAGTACATTATTTCCTTTTCTTTTCCTCTAAATTAAAAGTTTCCTATGTCACAGAGGTTTGTATGAAAGTTAGATCCTGCTCATTTGACAAGATATCAAGATACTATCAAGATAATATGCATACAACTAATTTAGGAGCTCCCACTATTTACAGGCATTGGAGGTCATTGTTCGCAGAGATGGGATGGAGTTTCAACAGAAATATTCTCGTGGAAAGCCTATGACAACGCTAACACGTCATGTACTCCCACCGGAATTCATGGGGGGTCAAGGGACATGCATCAGGTTTTGGCCTGACAAAGAAGGTTTGCCTGGTTACTGTACTTAATATATTACCCTTCGAAAGATTGGAATTGATGACTAACTTATCTATTTTACAAAAACTGATTTTCAGTATTCACAACTGCAATTCAGTTTGACCATAACACTATTGCTGGACGAATTAGGGAGCTTGCTTTTCTAAATCCGAAGGTATACTTTTATCACTTCGAATCAGCCATGATAACCTCTTTTAATTAAAACGTCAATTTTTTATTTGTCGCTTCATGGAATCTAGTCGTTGAAATTAGTTGTTATGTAGCAGAAACTAATCAAGTGGCTCAGCTAAATCTATGCAGATTACAATCTGTTTGAAGAAGGAGGATGATGATCCAGAAAGGGACTTGTATAGTGAATATTTCTATGCTGGAGGATTAATCGAATATGTTACCTGGCTAAATACCGATAAGGTGAGGCTTGAACATTGGAACCTTTGTTATAGTTGAATGAAGTATCTCAAACATTTGCCTATCGGTGATGATTGAACTAAAATTGTGGCAAGTTAAAGTGGAAAAGGGTTTGTGAAACAAAATGCAATGAGGATGGTACCTATACTTTTCTTTCTCAGCTTACTTAACGGTAAGATATATTGACCTGTTCATAATTCTTTAGGGCTTTATTTAGCATGATTATGAGAGCTGTGTCAACTGGATCTCTATTAAGTTAGCTCTTATGCATTTTGGTCTCTGGTATTATAAAAGATCTTTATTACTATCTGTCATCCAGAAAAGATTAATTATTAGCTCTTCTGTTCAGAAACCGCTTCATGATGTGCTGGGTTTCCGGAAAGAGATAAATGGCACCACTGTTGATGTTGCTCTTCAGTGGTATGTTACTTCTCGTTCTATATACGAATGTATATGCTGCAGTTCTTCTGAACGAGAATATATATATATATATACATATGTATATATCATGGTAGTTATCCAAATTTATCTGATTTATTTTCTTATTCTCCTTGCTGTACTAGGTGTTCAGATGCCTATTCAGACACGATGCTGGGATATGCAAATAGTATCCGTACCATTGATGGTGGGACACATATAGAAGGTCTGAAGGCTTCATTAACAAGAACTCTAAATGCCCTTGCAAAAAAGTCAAAGGTTATTAAGGTGTGATACCAGTAACCAACTGCAATTTTATCAAACTCTTTATATTTCCTCTCTTAGAGGTTTACAGCCTTTTATTCCTTCATTTCCCTTCTTTTTTCATGAAAACTACACATCCTAGTTGTGGTTAGTTGGTCATTATTATGGTTGAAAAAGTATTTTGAGATAACATAGGTTAAGGATTTTATATCCTCTTCATGGACTGAGACAGAAACACTTTGTACATCTGCACTTAATAGGCATGCTTTACGGGCAATGAAAATTGTACTTATAAATGATTGAGTTGTAAAACATGCCTGTTATAGAGGTTGCTTTTGCATTCATATTAGCATCTATCTTGATCAGATAGAGGCAGGCTATTCTGAGAAGATTACAAACTCATGGTGTAATTTATTGTTGTTGGTTATACTTTCAGGAAAAGGATATTAGCTTAAGTGGGGAACATGTCAGGGAGGGATTGACCTGCATTGTCTCAGTTAAGGTTCCTAATCCTGAGTTTGAAGGTCAAACAAAGGTACTCGACGGCATATTGATATCTGGCCCTCGTTTTTTCCGACTATCTGTGGCCAGCAGCCCATAACTTTTCTTGTATTCTGGTTCTTGTACTAAAAATTTTCTGTCTCAAAGACAAGACTAGGAAATCCAGAGGTGAGGAGAATTGTTGACCAATCAGTCCAGGAGTACCTCACGGAGTACTTGGAACTGCATCCGGATGTACTTGAAAGCATTATTTCTAAATCTTTGAATGCATACAAGGTACGATTTTCACATCTTCACCTACAAATAGGCAGTCGAACACACAAATGTGTGTTTTATTCCTTGAAAATTAATTTTCTAATAGCTGTGATAAGTGTATTCTCTGATTATGTATGTGTCTCCTCTCTACTCTTCCGTCTATAACATTGCGTCTAGTTTCTATTTTCAACCAAATGACCATATAAGTTCCCGTTTTACTCTTTTCCCTTTTAGGCTGCTCTGGCTGCCAAGAGGGCTAGGGAGTTAGTGAGATCAAAAAGCGTTCTCAAGTCATCCTCACTTCCTGGCAAACTGGCAGATTGCTCATCTACAGATCCTGCAGAATCCGGTATGCATTAGCCAGTATGAAACTGCCTTGTCTTTGGAAATCATAACATGACTTTACTTTGATGAATAGTATGAAGTACATAAAATACAAGCGTATAATGGCAAAGTTTGATCTGCTGCCACCTAAATAAGAAGATGAGAAAGGAAACGAGAGGCTATCTTTCATTTACTGGTTAATAGTTTTTAACACTTGTAACGTTGTCAATTCATTAACTTCTTATACCTATGCTACCAGAGATTTTCATAGTCGAAGGAGATTCTGCTGGTGGCAGTGCAAAACAGGGTCGTGATAGGCGTTTCCAGGTAGTAAATCATTCATCTCAGCGTGTCATTAATCAAGAATCGCAGGGGGTAGAAAGGGAACTTCTCTTTTTTAGCTAGAACTGATATTCAGGCAAACTATGGCTGGTGCTCCTGCCAATACTTGAGATAGTATATTTCATCGCCACGTCTAAGTTCACCCATTGCAGTTTCCAGTCTGCAAATAAATATTGTGGTTGGCTTTTTAGTATGAAAAAAATAAGGGTCTAAGAGTCTTCTCGTGACCTTCAAAAAAACATTGACTGGTTCTGAGTAGTATCGCCATTCGTTGATTTCAATAAGATGAGGGTAAGGCTACAAAAAACGATAGATGAATAAGGCTATTTTTAGTTTATATTGCATTGCATGCAAATCTGGAGAATCATTCACAAGTCGAGATAGTGACCTTATTTTTAGGATGGTGGGAACAGTTGATTCAGTTTCTATCTTGTTGATGATTAACAAAGTGTATTGGATTTATGTAGGCAATTCTTCCGTTACGAGGTAAAATTTTGAATATAGAGAGAAAGGATGAAGCAGCCATGTATAAGAACGAAGAGATTCAAAATCTAATTCTTGGCCTTGGTCTTGGAGTCAAGGTGATCTATCCTTTTTGGTATCTTATTTGATGGTATTTTTGGCAATCCTAATGTGACATATAATCTATTTCAGGGTGAAGATTTTAACAAGGAAAATTTGCGTTACCATAAAATCATCATTTTAACAGATGCAGATGTTGATGGTGCACATATCCGGACACTTCTGTTGACCTTTTTCTTCAGATATCAGGTATTAGTTGAGTTGGATGAATCATTAGTTAAAGTAGCTTCTAGATTGCTGATGGACTTATGTGAAATTGATGTAGAGAGCCTTGTTTGATGCGGGTTGCATATACGTTGGTGTTCCACCTCTTTTCAAGGTAAGTTCTTAGCACTGTGATCTTCTGTGCCTACCGTGCTTCAGATGTACGGAATGCTTTTTATAAAGCTATTATATCTTTCAATGCGAACAGGTTGAGAGGGGGAAACAGGCACACTATTGCTATGATGAGGCAGCTCTTAAAAAAATTGTCGCTTCGTTCCCGGGAAACGCATCCTACAACATTCAGAGGTTCAAAGGTAATGCCAGAGAGAAACCCAGTTTTGTTGTCTTATTGCTTTTACATAATTTGTTCTAAGGCACTTAAAGTACAAGCCTGTGTCCAAGGATAGATGGCTATGACAAGTGAATCTGTAGTAGTTGTTATGCGTTAAGCTATTAAGATACTCTTGAGTGTGTACATAACTAAATCTTAATTTGCCTGAACATGCGCGCAACAGTTTTATTCCATATTGTTCCTTTTTCTGCATCTGCAGGTTTGGGTGAGATGATGCCTGCACAATTATGGGAAACAACAATGAATCCAGATACAAGGATATTGAAGCAACTAGTTGTTGACGACGCAGCAGAAACAAACATGGTCTTTTCATCCCTGATGGGTGCTCGGGTAAGCCAATGAATTGCCAGACTCAGATTCATACTCAAAAAAGACAATAATCTCGCAAAACTCGTGCTGCAACGTTGTGTTCTGTGTCTGTTTCAGGTCGATGTCCGAAAGGAACTCATCAAAAACTCTGCCACTAGGATGAATCTGGAAAATCTTGACATATAACAAACGGGTTATTGCTTCAGCTATATATACCCATTTATAGACAACAAAGAGACCAACTTTGGTAAAGTGGTTAGGGAAGATTGAGAGACATCACATTGTCTTTTAAGATAGTATCATATACTCACAAGCCAAACAGGTTTTTGTTATTCCTTTGGCCTTTGGGTGATATGATAAAAGACCAAAAAAAAAAAAAAATCATAGTTAGATTTATCCTTCAATGTCTAAATTCAGCACTTCATAAAACACTTGCTGGGTTTATTTTCCTCTCTTGGAATTGTATTTTCTTGAGACCAGGAAAACTTACAGTCGATAGTTTTACGAAAAATCATGCAAAACCTTCAATAATATACGTTTTTGAAAAAAAATCCGAGAAAAATTAGTGGAACTTTAGAGCAACATTATTGGGAGTCTCTTAGGGAGAGTTTCTTAGTATTTATTGAGATTT
>OVAX01005012.1:0-10427 GCA_900406405.1 Lepidium africanum
TTAGAATATCATATTAACAAAATAACAACGTTGTTCATTATACAGGTAAATAATTACAAGGCAATGGCCGATTACAAGGATCAAAGAGATGACTTATAAAAAGCCACAACTACGATTACAAGAATCAAAGAGAAGACTTATAAAAAGCCGAATGACGATTACAAGAATCAAAGGGATGACTCCGAAAAATACAAAAATTCAGACAAAAATAGGAATACTAATTTCTAGTCTAATCTTTGCCGTTCGATGCTTCCCCGATCTTGAACACGAGAACGACCAAGTCTCCAGGAAATAGCGGCATCAAGTTCTCCCTGTTGACAATCTCCTTGGACTCGTTCACCTTAGCAGTTATCGATTCAACAACTGTTGAAGGGATGTTGACGCCCCGAGCAGAAAACAATTCAAGAGCATTCTTCGACCCAAGATATTAGGCATAAGACAACCGGGCCTCTAGGTTCCTATCAATATCGTTAAACCAAGCAGCAATTCAGTTGAAAATTGATCGTGAAGATCTTGGAAGATCTTCTTCTTCTCGTCCTTCAGAACCTGGCGAAGTCAGGAGTCGAAGTTCTCCCTAAATAGAGTCCAACTCGGTTTGGAGCCCGTAGAGCTTATCATTGGCCTTCTCGGTGGACTTGAAAGCTGTGTTCTGATCCGACTCATCGTATTTAAGCGACTTCATGTAAGCCGCACTCTGTTCCACCAACCCGATGACATTTTCACGCTCTACCTTCAACTCGTTTTTCACGCGAGCGAGTTTCTCTTTGGTGGCAGTAACTCGGGAACTTGCCTCCACTTCTTCAAGTTAAGTTTGGCCGGCTCGGCCAGAACTCCTCTAGAAATTTCCATCCGGGTTGGCGTGGAATCTCTCGCGCTGTAGCCTAATGCTGTGCAAGAAGGCAATGAACTACAAAGACTTCAAAAAAGTAGAGTTAGAAGATTTAAAACGGAAATAACGATGAAACTGTACTCGGAAAAAGAACTCACCGAAAATAAGAATAAGCAGCCTCTTCGTATTCCTCTCGATTCTCCATTTGATCCGGAGAACGGAGACACTCTAATGGTGTCATGATCTGACGTATCAGATCAGTACACTCCATCCAAAACTCCAAGATCGATCTCGAATCAGAGTGGTTGTGGGTAAAACGGAAGTCGGGAACGCCTCTTCCTCTCCCCCAAGAAACACCAGAAGAACCACCTTGAGTAACGACACCAGGAGGAGTAGTTCTAGGCGGATCAGCCCTTGATTTTTTTGCAGGTCGCGAAGTTCCGCGACCAGAACTTGAAGGGACTTCAACAATATCTCGAGTCGGCACGGTAGAAGATCGGGTAACCCTAGAGGATCCTCTAAAAGGACGAGCCTCCATTCCATCAAGAGCAGCGTTCAAACCCTCGGTAGAAGATCGAGTAACCCTAGAGGATCCTCCAGAAGGACGAGCCTTCATTCCATCAAGAGCAGCGTTCAAACCCTCTTCAACGTTGGGAAATTCAAAATCATCAAGACCCATTTTTGAATAAAGAAAAAAGCTTGAAGTATATCAGAAAAGTTTTGAAAGTTGGAAGAAAACTATGAAAGAAATAAAACCGAAGTCGTAAAGATTAATCGCAAAACGAAGTGCATGGTAAAAGAAGAATGGCGTAGTATTTATAGGATTTATCAGAAACCGAAACGACACCAAATAGTAATAATTACTCACGTGCGGAAACCAATGAAACTGGCTTAAGTTACCCAATCGCGGAATGACACGTGGACCAAAGATTCTAGAAACAGAGGAACTTCCCGACTCGGAAACTCGACAACAGTTTTCCGAGTCTGGGGGGACAATTATTGGAGGTGGATCTGAGATCCTACTTCGGTCAACGAGAAACAATGGGCAAAATGCTAAGTATTGAACTCGGCAATAATATCGAAGTCTCAACTCGGAAGAGTTCCTTCTTGGAAGCACGATGAAGCTTGAAGGAAATCGGGCGACACATCAACAAACAAAGAAATGGAAATTTTACTATTCCGACATGGTAAATTTCCGAAAATCTAACAAGAATCTTCTAGATACGATCTTATCTAGAAATTTTTATATTTTCTTTTATTCAATCTACTTTGTAACCGCCTCTATGGTCTATAAATAGAGGAGCAGATCCTTCAAAAAATGGATCGGCTTTTTGGACACAAACACTAAGCTCACAAACTGTACTCGGCAACCATCTTCGTTTTCGCAATACACTTCTTTTCGTTAAAGCTCTCAAGAATCATTGCCCAATCTTCCCTCTCTTTTATCAGAATTTCGGATTTAGCCATTTGTGCTAGACTCGGTTCGAACAATAACTATAAAAGATATATAATTAATCTTTATCTTATTGAAAATTAAATAAATGAATGTAGTATAAACTCAAAATAAAATTAAAAAACAAATGTTTGTTTAATTTTTAGATAATTTTAAAACTTAAGGGATGAATATATTTTTTTAGAATAAACATATTAAATTATAAAATTTCCATATGTATATTTGAAATTTAATAATAATTTTGAAATAAAGTATTAAAATTAATTATTAAACATATTAAATATTTAAACAACTAATATTATCAATTTTTAATATGTATATAGAAATTTGGTTCCGTCAAAATAAACATATTAATTATTATTTTCATATACATGATTTTATTTTATTTTATATCTTAATGATTTTGGTGAGTACGATTTATTTTTAGTGTTTTAATCTCGTATAAAAGACTTAAGATAAAATAAGTTTTAAGACAATCAATCCAAACAATTTTATACCCGCACGAAAATGCGAGAAAAATCACCTAGTTTTATGAATTAAGGTTTTCCTTTTTCTCTATAATCTTTTTTTCGTTTATTTTATTTTAGGTATATTATAATATTATATTCCTTACAAATATAGACTAATTAATGACTATAATTAATATTGTGGATATTTAGTGGGTTACCCGAGCTTCTAAATGAGATTAAAATATATAAACCATACATGGCCCTTGGTGAGATGGGTCNGTTCCTGCTTCTAAATGAGATTAAAATATATAAACCATACATGGCCCTTGGTGAGATGGGTCGGGTCTGACCCGCGGTTACAACCCATTATGACAACTCTAAAACGAGCAATATAAATGGTTTTAAATTTATGATAAATGACTGACATCACTATAATTAGATTTAAAATTACAAATTAGATATCATAAAAAAAATTTAATATTATCAACAGAAAATCAATAAAATTAATAAAGGTAATATTGGATTTAAAATTACAAATTACATATCATAAAAAAAAATTTAATATTATCAACAGAACATCAATCCCCTACTATCTTTTACTAATCAAACCCTAAATTACAAACTTTCTCATAAATTGACCGTTTCTTTTTCTAAACGTTACTCAGTTCACTACAGGAAAAAAGTTGTATTAAGACGTAATATTTCGTCACATATTCTTATAAATTTGTGACGATTGGTAAATAGTGCAATACAAACGTTGCAAATATATATTTGTAACAAAAAAGTCACAATACTAGTGATGGAAAAAATATAGTATCAATTTTGTTACAAATTATTACGAAATAGAGTCATAATAATTTTTTTAAAAACGTAATAAAAATGTATATAAAACGTCACAAATTATTACAAATATTATTATTTATAATACAATCGTTACAATAATTTTAATTTTTTTTGTAGTGGTTATAAACATCAATCATAATTCATATATACTCAGGAATCAAAGTTAAATATTTCAGTATAAAAACAGAGTCTTTGACCAAAACAAAACAGAGTCTTGAAACAGAGTTTTAAGATAACTAGGATCAATGTCTTTGAAACAGAGTATCCTAAACAGAATCAATCGAGTATATAAGCAAAACTAAAGGGAAGTGTGGTTGTATTGAAAAACGAGTCATTTCATTTTTCCTTAATCATAGATTTCAAAATCACTGCATGAATAACACATGATTTATAAATATATATTTTAAAATTATTAATTGAATAACACATAATTTCTAAATCCATTAAAATTCATACAAATCCATAAGTTAAAAAGGAGAAATGACAGAATTACAAATCNGTGAATAACACATGATTTATAAATATATATTTTAAAATTATTAATTGAATAACACATAATTTCTAAATCCATTAAAATTCATACAAATCCATTAAAATTCATACAAATCCATAAGTTAAAAAGGAGAAATGACAGAATTACAAATCTGACTAAGCCAATATCCTAGTGTAATATTATTTGTAAGCTAGTCCATAGATATGCGGTCCTGTTACCCAAGGGAAGCTACACATAGTAAAAGTATCTATTTCAACTCCGCCACTGAAACCAGCTTCCAATATACACTCTCTGGTGTTTCTTGTCAAATGGCATCCATGTGCAATTCTCTGCTGCAATGGATCCAACAGTTTCTGCAAAAGCCTGAACATTGATCCATCTGCAATCAGATAGGAGAATCAAAGGTTTGTCTGCAACTGAATATGGTAAGTTAAGAGAGAGCAAACACTTGCGTACCTTTTGCTGCAATATGTTCTAAGAAGATGAAAGTCCCTCCTGGTCTGAGCACCCGTTTGATTTCTAAAATTACCTTCAAACTTAAGAAAAGTTGAACTTTCTCAATGAAGTTTTCCAAGGAAGAAAGATGTTACCTTTGAGTGTTTGAGTGATATCAGAGACAGAACATAAAACTAAGGTTGTAACCACTGCATCCATAGAGTTATCTTTTAACGGTATAGCTTCTCCTACCTAGTGTTAGACAAATCAACATCAGAGGATTGTGGAAAAGACAGAATGCAAACAGATGGGTACCGTGAAACTTACTCCTTGCTTGAATCTAAATTTTTTAGATTTGAATCCTGCTTGTGCAGCGGATTTGCGTGCGTACTTTTTTATTTTGGGATTTGGATCCAACCCGAAAAGAGTTAAGTTAGAATTACGAGCAGTGTAGTATCCCATATTAGGACCTGATCCAATACCAATCTCCAACACCTTTCCGGCTTTTTCACTCAGTTTATCAAATATCTTTATCTTCCAATTCTCAAGCTAACCAAAAGAAGAAACAGAACAATAATCAAGACTTTAAGGCTATGAGGAATCAGTGAAAGAATAATACCATCGAGCTCAAAAGCACACACCTCTTCCCAATAAGATTGCATCAATGAGTTAAATACCCACCAGTAGAGCCTCATAATATACCACCAACCTCTGCGGATGATTCTGATGCAAATAAAGATCATTTACACATCACATATTAACACTATCAATCACTTCTCAATCTTACAGAACTCACTCAGATCAATAACTAAGCTTCCAGATGCGATCAAACTTCTACACAGCGAATATCATATAAAAGCATTGAGAAAATGACTCAATCTTTCTGGATTTATTTGGTCTATGCCAAATGCATCTGAAGAAAAGAGAGTGTAGTCGATACCTTTGAATGCCGAGCATTTTAAAGAACAGGCGTAAAAAAACAGTTGGTTTCAGTCGAAGGAGGTAGAGGAGCAACCTCAACGAAAGCAAGACTTATGGAGCTTGGAACGATCATGGTCTTTGTTGTAATTTAATGGTGGGAACAAAGTTACTTACTTTGTAAGGTAAAGTCAAGAAGGAAACAACAATGAATAGAGGACAGTGGACAGTAGGTGAAAAGAAAAACAAAAATAAAGACCAAGGCGGCAAGTTGACGCTACTGGTTAAGAAAGTGGTTCGAGTTGACTTTCCCAATTCCGACATATTGAAGCCTTTGTTTGAATAAGACATCACAAGCTTTTGTCATAACTCACAATTATTGCAATGTTGGATCTCATGTCATATGAAGACAAATCAGCAATTATAGAGATGTGAACTAATTGGTTTGTGATTCAGATGCGTATACAACATGATTTGTGTAATGAACCATTAAAAAGGCTTCGATGGAACATTAAAGCAAACCATTTGCAATCGTCCAATAGACTTTCCAAACCATGAGATTCGTATGTGATACAGATTTGCTTTCACAAGTATGATTATGTAAGAGAATTGGATATTACAACCGTCGCAAAGCATACGTGGTCGCTTATTCTTCTGTAAATTGACATGTAATGTCTGTTTGCTCCTCGAGAGATCTATATGTTGTTCAAGATTTGATATTGTCTTTCGCATCACCATCGCTGCTTACACCGTCCTTTAACTTGGTATCATCATCAACAGCTGATGCACAGGCTTGGTTATCAGGAGATTCGTTGTTGTCAGTCTGAGAGTCTGATTTGCACAAGATACAAGAGATCCGTTGAATGACTTGAGGGATATATCAATGACATAAACAAAACAAGGCTGCTCATTCCTATCTAGTACGTTACCTTCATTGTTGTCCCCTGAAGAACAAGCCATTCGTCTTGCTCTTGGTTGGTGGTGAGGGGTTGGCTGTTACATGAAGAGACATTACTGTCACAAAAGAAGAACAAGAAACCAAGGGAGAAACAAAGATAAGCGAGTATCAGTTTACCTGCAATTTTGGGCGGAGGGCTTCCAAAGGCCCTTTCGGCTTTTGTCCTTTTTGCTGATTAAAACGTCAAATTCAAGTCATTAGCTTACTTACTTTAAAAGCTCTTTGTAAATTTCACACCACATAGAAAGAGACAGTAGCAGGAAGAAAAAGACGACTAAAGCGTAGTTATAAAGGTTGGTATGCAAGAATCACCTTTCCTAAAGCCCAATCAGCCGAGTCAAAAAACGCACGTTCATGGTCCTTGAATGAAACATGAATACAGCTGAATTAGCTTCTGTATTGGACACTGGTGAAGAGCTGTTTCAAAATTCATTGGTTTGTCAAACTAAGCTACCTTAGATATCAAAGGAATCTTCTTTGGCAACAATCCTCCGTACTTTTTCTTGATCGCATTTTCCTGTAGTAATAACACCAACAATGGTCAATAACATAGAGAGAAAGATCACAACTCTATCCTCCAACCTAAACATTCTAAGTGTTAATTCCAAATAGTAAAAGAAACAATTGAAAATTACCTCACACTCAGATGATGGCTGTTTATGAATCTCCTCTTTCTCATCTGAAACCTTGTTGTCGGTGGGAGCATCATCAATAATCTCCTTTCCTTTGGCGTCTGCCATAACTGAATTCACCAATAAGTATGGTTTTCAAGTTCCATCTTATACAATAACATCATATTGTTCGTCTTCTGCATAACCTAGTACTTTTCTAAACTCTTATTTCAAAAAAAATTAATAGGACTTAGGGAAGATTCAAAGTCCAGTAGAAAAACTATACATCGTTTTCAGTACAAAATCACAATTGTATTTGTAGTAATGAACAGAAAATAAAGTCCACTTCCGTTTTTCAAAACTTCCCGCGAATTCAATATAGGAGAAGTCGAATCAATCCTATCATAAACATTAAATCACATTAGAAATTCTCCAAGCAACGGGTTATACAATCTTACTTAAACTTGAGAAGCTCGCTTATGATCAAACAAGAAAATCAAGTAGAAGAAGTAAAAGAAACTCAATCGGAAACAGAGATTCGCAGATATTTATGAAAGTATTTACCTAAGGAAAGTGAAACGTCGGTTACCGTCTGAAGATTCCGACGAGAAACCGGGTGAGATCCGATCTGGTTTATTTAATGTTTCCCGGAGCTGATGCACGTTTCCACGTTGATGATGGATGCCTCAACTTAACGCAGTAAAATATTCTCTCCTTTCATAAAGGATGATAATTGGGCCTTAATGGGCCCTATTTTCAACCCAAAAGATATTCTCTAGTCCGAATTCATGTTCGCTTCAGTATGGGATAAATTTGAATGGAAGGAAACTGATTAATTTCCGGACTGGGCCGTTTTACTTTTGAGACAGATAGCTCCAAACTAAAGTCTTCGTTTGCCTTTTTAAGAAGTGATGAATGATCTATACAGTTGATCTTACTTGGTGAACTGAGAACAAAAGGGTTATAAAGATTTTGTATTCTTTCTTAAATTTTTGATCAATCTACATGTCATCGACTTGTATAGCTTGTTTCACTTATTGTTCCATCTCCTTTTTATGTTCTTATAACCTTTGTCTATGAACGTCTAGATACTGTGACCTTCAAACCGTGCGCCATGGATAGTATTGTCATCATCCGATACTTGATAGGATGCTTTGGCACCAAATGGAATTGGTAAAATCTGCAAAGAATCGCCATTGCCATCTTCATTTGTAGATAAGCTGAATCTTTTCCCAAACATATCCTTGGTCCAGCCTGCATTCAAGCAAGCATAGTATTTAGTATCCATCAAAAACTTGTATGTATGTGAATTTATGTAAGGCGATTATACCTGAAAAGCTGTGAACTTGAATGGAGATGCATTCTGAAAGATCCCATCTTTGAGCCATCTTTCTGGTTTGAACGTTGCTGCATCTGATCCCCAATTGTATACCATACGACCCATTGAATAAGGTACATATGTAACCATTCCTCCTGCTTTTACTTTTGTCCCATTTGGTAATATATCATCTTCTAATATTCCTTTAGGGTCCTACGATTAGTTTAAAAGCATGTTTCTGTTTCTTTTTTTTAGATCCTTAATTTAGTGGATTTTCTATGGTGTGCATACCTGAGGAACTGCAGGGTAGAGACGAAGTGTCTCTGTTATCACAGCAT
The DNA here is from genome assembly GCA_900406405.1 of Lepidium africanum. Taxonomy (NCBI): domain Eukaryota; kingdom Viridiplantae; phylum Streptophyta; class Magnoliopsida; order Brassicales; family Brassicaceae; genus Lepidium; species Lepidium africanum. Next base: position 8,646 of record OVAX01005012.1, read on the forward strand.
GTAAGTAGTGAAGTTTTCCTAAGGAATCGTAGTGTAATAGTTCTGAGAATTGTGTTACCCTCTTGTTGAAGGAATCGAAATCCTCTGTATCATAATGATGTAACGTTGTATTACTCTCTTCTGCTCTTTCTCTCTCCAGTTCTTTTAGCTCTGCGCAAAGTTTCTCAGCAACATTTTCATTCATCATTATCATGTATATAGCCCAAGTCAGTGTTGTTGCTGTTGTATCTCTTCCAGCAATGACAAAGTTGAGGATAATATCTCTCAGGCTTTTCTCAGTTTCTTTGCTATCTGGATCATCGCTGATCTCAATGAACCTTGTGAGTATATCATGCTTCATCTGGTTACATGTATAGGATTATGAAGAAGAAAATGTTACCACTTTATACACACATTTTGAGTTGTAACAATTCTTTTACCTTATTGTTGTTATCCAGAGATTTCTTTGCTCCTAGGATCTCTGCTTTCCTTCTTCTTATGACTGAATAAGTGAAATCATCGACCACTTTGATGCTCTTACCAAGCAGTGCTTCAGAGCCTATGCTGAGAAACTTCTTCAACTTCCAGAGAGGATCTATGAAACGCAGTGTTACAATTATATTCGCAGTATCGAAAGCCCTAGCAAATTGATTCTCTGGTAAATCTGGAGTCAATGTTCCTATCTCCACACCAAATCCAACTTTACATATGGAGTCCAATGTCATTCTCATTAACAATTCCTATTGCCAAATATAAGAAACCAGAAAATCAAAACATGCTCTGTTAACTTGGTTTGCAGGTTTGATTGAACGAGTGATTTTTAACCTGCATATCTACTTGTTGGTCTCTGAAAGATGCTTGGCTAAGGATATTGAAGAGCTTGAGACTACACTCTTTAAAGACTACAGTACTGAAATCTCTAAGATTCTTAGAAGCAAATTCGAAACTCGCAGTTTTCCTCTGTTTTCTCCAAAGCTCTCCATCTGCATTGAAAATCCCATCTCCCAAGAGAACTTCCATATATGAATGATATGTCTCTCCCTTATTAACACAAAACATATAATGTAAGTAACAACACATAAATGTATTATGATGATATAAAGATTGTGTTTTTCACCTTTGGGTAGTTGGAGAAATTAGTTTTGAGTACATGTTCAACATTGATGGGATCTGCTATGTATGTATAAGTGGTAAATGGCATTGGAACCACTACGGTTCTTGAGTCGTAAAAGTACTCAACGAGCCAATCGTGCATTCGATCAAAATTGGTTAATTGCTCGATCGCTGCTCCAACCAAAGGCCAAGTCTTTGGACCTCTCTTATTCCTTTGTCCCCATCTGTGGACGAAGATCCATGTTGTCACCATGCAAGCTATAACCATCCATATCGACATTTTTTCGTCGAATAAGGACTAAAGATTAATGGAGGTTTTATATCTTTATCTGCTTGTTTTTTGCTATTAGCCAAAGATTGTGAGCAATCTTCAGCCAAAGATTGTGAGCAATCTACTAATTAGCTAACTGTCTTTTTTTATGCCTTCTTTGCAAGATAACATCACTTCNGTCTTTTTTTATGCCTTCTTTGCAAGATAACATCACTTCTTTAGTGTGTGTTTCTATCTCGGTTTTTTTGTAAACCGTGTTTGGTAGACCAAAACCGGGCATAATTTAATCAGATAAGGGGCCGACATTTTAATTTAATTGTAATGATAAGTTTCTTTCGTTTTGTTATGTTTTGTGTCTGCGCAGACTAAATCAAACCGAGGTTTAAAGTACGATAATGACAAGTAACATTCGTTATCTA
>OVAX01005013.1:0-10424 GCA_900406405.1 Lepidium africanum
ATTGAAACCATCCATCCATCGATTCCATCCATATCCAAAAACGTAAAAATCTTATTATCAACTACGCAAGTAGGACGTTGGATGATGCACAGAGGAAGTATGCAACTACGGAGAAGGAGCTACTGGCGATAGTTTTTGCTTTTGAAAAGTTCAGATCATATCTTGTTGGCTCGAAGGTGATTGTACACACAGACCACGCTGCTCTTAAGTATCTTCTCTCCAAAAAGGATACAAAACCAAGACTTCTTCGATGGGTACTAGTACTTCAGGAATTCGATCTTGAGATTAAGGACAAGAGAGGTATTGAGAACGGAGTTGCTAATCATTTATCTCGACTTCGGGTGCATGATGAAGTTCCTATAGATGATAGCTTACGAGAGGAGCAAGTTTATCACATACATTCTGGCCCTAATGTTGTTCATAATTCTTCCCCAATTCCAAGAGTGCCAGGCACTCCATGGTTTGCCGAGATCGCAAACTACCTTGACTATAGGAAGAAGAAGTTCTTACGTGATATCCGGCACTACTATTGGGATGCGCCTTATCTATACAAACAATGTGCAGATGGGATTTTTAGGCGATGTGTGACTGAGGATGAAATTTTTGGAATTCTATTTCATTGCCATAGTTCCTCTTATGCAGGGCACTTTGCAACATTCAAGAATGTTTCTAAGGTGCTACAAGCAGGATTTTGGTGGCCAATAATGTTCTGTGATGCTCAGGTTTTCATCTCGAAGTGTGACTCAGGCCAAAGGCAAGGCAATATCAGTAGGAGAAACGAGATGCCTCATAACTTCATTTTAGAAGTGGAAGTCTATGATGTTTGGGGAATAGACTTTATGGGACTGTTTCCAATCTCTTTTGGGAATCAGGACATTCTTGTGGCAGTTGATTATATGTCCAAATGGGTAGAAGCACTGGCTAGCCCAACAAATGACTCCAAGGTTGTGTTGAAGATGTTTAAGCATGTCATATTTCCTAGAATTGGTGTCCCACATGTGGTCATTAGTAATGGAGGTTCTCACATCATAAATAGGACTTTCAATGGTCTTCTAAAGACGTATGGAGTTCACAATAAGGTTGCCATACCATATAATCCTCAAACAAGTGGTCAGGTTGAGGTTTCTAACCGAGAGATCAAGAGTATTCTGCAAAAGACGGTTGGTGCTTCGAGAAATGATTGGTCTATCAAACTAGACGAAGCTCTTTGGGCATATAGAATAGCTTATAAGACTCCTTTAGGAATAACTCTGTTTCATATGGTCTATGGGAAGTCTTGTCATCTTCCTGTTGAACTTAAATACAAAGCAAACTAGGCCATCAAGCATCTCAACTATGATATCAAAACTGCTTCAGAACGAAGAACGTTCCAGCTGCACGAATTGGATGAGAATCGACACTTGGCCTATGATAACTCGAGAATATACAAGGAACGCATGAAGGCAGCTCAGGACAAGCATATCCTTCACCAAAATTTTGCTCCTAATGATCAAGTTCTTTTGTTTAACTCTCATTTGAAACTTTTTCCTGGTAAGCTTAGGTTGCGATGGTCAGGTCCTTTCACCATCAAGGAAGTTCTCCCATATGGAGCTGTAGTGTTGCTGGACACTAAAGAAAAAGAGTTTGTGGTTAATGGGCAGCGCCTTAAACCATATTTTGTTGACGTCGACATATTTAAGGAAGATTCGATTTCCTTGACTGACATCCAAGACCATTGAAAGCTCCAATAGTCAAGGTAATGACTCTAAACAAGCGCTGGGTGGGAGGCAACCCACTGTTAGTAGGTATTAGTTTTCATTCTCTTTTTGAGTTTCCTTTATTTTCTATTTTGTTCTGTTTTGTTTCAGGTGAAAAACGTGATCAAACAGTTACGATCGATCGATCGCAGCAAAGATCGATCAATCAAGGTGATTTGAGAGTATGCGCTCGTTCATTTTATCGACCTCACGCAAAAGATCGGTCGATCAGCGATTCCAAAATTTAAGCGCTCGAGCATATGATCGATCAAGGATTCACAATCGATCGATCAACTCATCCAACACCATGCGCGCTACCATGCGATCGATCGTATCGTAGTTGATCGATCGATCAACGCAGAGCAATCTAATGCGTGCGATCTGACGATCGATCTGACCATCAGCAGGATCTCGATCAATGTTGGATCGATCGATCAGTCACCCAGGTTCAATCTTCTCACGTTTCAATCACTTTGTCATCTTCATTTTGTTTTTCAACACATTTATCTCTCTTACTCTCTTATTTTCACACTGTGACGGTGTGAAGTAAGTCTGGGAGAGAGCACTTATTGTGACTAACAAATTTCTTTCTTTTGTCTTTCTTTTCGAATTGTTTTTCATTATTTTTGAGTCAGTTTATGTCTAGATGAGCTTAAACCATCTTTAGGAACCATGATTTCTAAGGAATTATCACATTTGCAGGAACCTAAGTGACCATTGACTAAGATTTGATAGGAATTGATGACTATTGGAAAACCTAGAGACATTGCAACTACTCAATGTTACCCATATCCTCTAAAGTATTCGAAGAATCTATGCTGATTTCACACCTAATCTGATTTAGTTTTTCTCGTCAAGGGAGTTGAGATACATCGGATCAATTTCTTTCCTCAATTCAATGACAGATATTTCTTTGTAAGTATAGTTTCCCCTCTCTACATCATTTCAAGCATTTATGCTTAACTCTGAAGTAACTATAACAAATATGTGCATTGTGGTAAGCCAAGGGTAAAAGTTTTTCAATGACGCTGTTTGTGCTTGAGTGATTATGGTAAGCTAAGGATAACTCCAATGATGTTACCTTTCACTTGAGTATCATCGCTGACTGAGAAAGACTCCGATGAAGCTACCCTTGTCTACATCCTTTGAGTTACCTAAGAATCACCAATAATATAAAATAAAATGATACCCTAAGTAAGTAGGGAGAAATTGGTTAGATGAAATGAGAGGAAGGGAACCATATTGAAAGTAGTCTTGAGAATTGAGAGAGAAGCTCCCATATCCTTTGATCGATATTCCCTTGGTGAGACCGCACTTAGATACTCTAGGAAGTCAGTATGGTGAACTCGGATTGCAAAGTCTTGGGGAAGTACAAGGTGGTTTTGATACTGTCAGGTATGTGTTTCATATGGATTACTAAGGTAATGGCTTCTGTGGTAATCTTATGACGATTGAGTTCCTGATATTTCAGTTCTTGTTTTCAGTTTTTAGTTTTTAGTTTGCTTGAGGACAAGCAAAGATTTAAGTATGGGGGAATTGATATAACTTGATTTTTACCGGTTTTAAACTCATTTATTCATTCATTTTCAGAGTATTCGTTATGTTTTTAGAGTCTTTACAGGTATAACTCAAGGATAATTTGGATATTTTGAGCGGAGCAAGGATGAAGCTAAAAAGAGTTTTTCATGGCAGAATCGTTTAATCGATTGATTTTCTCTTTGATCGATCGATCAACATCATCAACTACGAAGAAAGCACTCGACTACTTGATCGACTTCATAATTTTTGATCGATCGATCATCGTATCTCCAGACTTTTGCGCTCAACCTTCTGATCGATCTAATATCTCTTGCTCGATCAATCAACATCACTGAGAAGAAGCACTCGATCTTAAGATTGACCTGACACCTAATTGATCGACCAAAGAAAACTTGATCGATCGATCATTATTTTGATCGATCGATCGGCGACCCTGCGAAGCCCAAATTTGAATTTCTTTATTTTGTACCAAGTCGGTTTAGTTATTTAAATTAGGTCAATTTTCGTTTTTAGGTAGAAGGTCAATTTAAATTAGGTCAATTTTTGCATTGCAGACTTTTGTTCTAGAGTTTCGAGGAGAGGATTTCCAATCTCTACACAATTGGAGAAGATTTCTAAACCTTTGATCTTAATTTCAATTATTTTTCATGCTTTCCATTATGCTTTTGATTTTATGTTCTTTAATTATGTCTGAGTAGTTTTCAACTGAGTTTAGAGTTTTCTAGGATTGTTAGGGAATGATTGAATAAGGGACAAATAGGTATTGCTAGTTGTTTTCTCCATTTAAGGATAATCTTAATACTAAGGCTAGAGTAGCTAACTAGTCTATAATTTCAAGTTGCTTAGCATTCCAAAAGTTTGTTAGGAATTGGATGCTCCTTAGGTGAACAATCAGTCCTTAACCGTGAAAGTTGATGTCAAGGTTGATTACCGACTTATCAAACCTGTTCATTAATGCATATTTTCTTCTCTAGAACCAACGATAGTTAGGATCTCTAGGTGGTTAGATATAGCGATTGGTACCACGACAGTGGATTGGTTATAGTTCTTTGTTTGAGACAAGATTGTGTTTGAATTGTTCCCAAAATAGTTCTCTAGTTCAACTTCCTTACTTTCCAATTGAATTCCCTAAGCTTAGTGTTTTAAGTTATTGATTTTATATCGCTTTAAATTCTGTTTAGTTCACTCTTGATTTATAATCTTTTATTTCGTCTTAGCTCTAGTTTAGTTTCAGAATTGATAGTGGCTTGGTCTTCGTGGATTCGACCCCTAAAATACTACTCGATTTGTTGTGCACTTGCAGTAGGAATATAGAGTTAAAAACTCTATGTATCACCGAGGTGCAACGAGTAAGTTCATGGCGATCAAAACTGATATGTCAAAAGCTTATGATAGGGTTGAGTGGACTTTCCTGGAGGCTCTGTTGTGTATCTTCCATGATGTATACAGTAATTCTCAATGATAGAACACATGGACTAATTAAACCAGAACGAGGTCTAAGGCAAGGTGATCCCTTGTTGCCTTTTCTTTTCAATCTTTGTGCGGAAGCTCTCATACATATCCTGAACAAAGCAGAAAGATGCACCGATATCACAGGGATCCACATAGCTCCATCTTGTCTGGCTATACTCCATGTTGTAAGGCAACTCCTCAACAATGTACAGCTATCAAATCCTACCTCTTTCAATACGAACAAGTGTCTGGTTAGTGCATTAATTTTCAGAAATCGTTGGTTTATTTTGGGAACAAAGTCATTGAGGATTCAAAAGTGCAGCTTAAGAATATTCTTCCGTGATGTGTATCTTCCGTGATGTATACATTAATTCTCAATGGGAAAAAATTCCTTGGGTTGCTTGGAAGAAATTATATCAGAAAAAATTTGAAGGTGGCCTTGGCTTTCGGGATATTCAGCTCTTTCATCAAGCTTTACTTGGTAAACAAGCTTGGCGAATTGTTAACAAACCCGACTCACTTCTAGCTCAGACCTCAAAGGGGCACTATTTCAAGAACGGTTCTTTCCTTGAATGTAGTAATGGCTCAAAAACTTCATATGGATGGCGAAGTTTGATCCACGGACGTCATTTGATTCAGCATGGCTTGTTAAAAAAACTGGGCAATGGTCAAAGTACACAGGTTTGGCATGACAAATGGATCACGACCGATGGTCCATGCATACCTACGAAAGTTAATCCGGAGTGTGACTTAAACATTAAAGTTGCAGAACTATGGGATTCGAGTCATAATTGCTGGCATGCTTATAAACTTGATGAACTTTTTCTAGCTTCAGATATTGCAGATATCAAGCAACTACGTCTTACGTCTAGCCGAGAGGATTCCTTTTGTTGGTTTTACACAAACAATGGTGTATACAACGTTAGAAGTGGTTATAGATTAGCGGAGAACCTGTCTCAGGGACAAATATCGAATCCTATTATCCCTCCTATGGAACAAGAAACTTGGACCAGACTATAGAAAACACAACCTTCTCCCAAGATAAAACACTTCCTTTGGAAATCAATATCAGGAGCTTCAACGGTTGCTGAAAGGCTACAAAGTAGAGGAATCACTGTTAATGTACAATGTCAACGTTGTGGATTGGGGATTGAATCCATTAACCACGTTCTCTTCACCTGCTCCCTCGCTCAAGAGGTCTGGTCTTCACTCCCATTACCACTACCAGAACGAGGTTTTTCACAAACATCAGTCTTCCTCAACGTTAACTATATTCTTCACTGCCAACAAAAGGAAAACATGAATGCCAATCTCTAACATGCTTTACCATGGGTGTTATGGTTTTTATGGAAAGCTAGAAACTCTCTTGTTTTTGAAAAGGTATGTGTAGCTTTTGAGACAATCATTGATCAAGCCTTTGATGAAGCACAAAACTGGTTGAACACCAATCCGAAAAACAGGGATGATACTCAACATTCATGTACACTGGTTATACAAGGCATTTGTTGGGCAAAACCTGAATCTCCATGGTTAAAATGTAACTTCAGCTCATGGTTTTCATCCTAGAAGCTATGTGGCGCAACTTGGGTGTTAAGAGATCATAATGGTTGTGTTATCATACACAGACATAGAGCCTTCAAGCAAGTTCCCACCCAAATACAAGCAGAGCTACTTACTTGCGCTTGGACTTTAGAGTTTATGAAGGGTATGCACCGAACTGAGATCATCTTTGAATCAAACTCACAACAATCCTTCATGAGTATTACGAACCAACAAGAAAAAGTAGGAAGATCAGCTTTGGTCCAACAAATCGTGGCTAACTTAGCCTCCATCTCCTTATGGTCTATGAGCCTCATACACGAAGACCAGAACCAGATTGCATGGATGATAGCTTCCTTAGTCATTTCTGGGAAACGTATGCAATCATATATTGCCAACGGCAAACCGTCTTGGCTCGGAGCAGAGATAGCTAGAGAGGCTAAGTTATATTTAGCTCAGATATCTCATGTACACAGACTGTGTGTTCCTATTTGTCATAGCATACCTATTGGATATGCATACCTTGTTTTCCTCACTTTCGAAAGCAATAAAAGTTTAATGTTTGTGGAAAAAAAAGAAACCACGAATTTTATTTTCTCCTTAATTTTGGGTACACTGATAATTTTGTGTTGGAATTGAAAACCATTCACTCAACAGAGAGACATGAAGACTCACTGTATGAGGAAACACTCTTCAACTCTAAATCAGGTTCTTTCTAATTACTTGTTGTTTCTTTTTGGTCAAAAATTACACTTTTCTGGTTTTCATGTTTACTGTATCAAAATTCAAAAATTCGAATTATGGAATCCTTTGTGAATTGCTCATTCGAAGTGGTGTATACAAATTTCTGGGTTCAATGTTGGTTGATAAAAAATAGCTTAGGTGGAGAAATAGGCTTTTACAGTAATTAATCTTCGTGTGAGCTACTAGAAAAGAATATCAGAATCTTATTGGTATATAACCTCAAGAGTCAAGGCGAGGAATTAATTTTGATCATAGATGAATAATTTTCAGATTTGGGGAAGTTACAAGCATTCATTCTATTAGATATTATCAATTCTGTTTTAAACGGCTTGACTTTGCATTTGATCAATCTGAAAAGATATACAGAGAGTTTAGGTCGGTTCACCTTAACCAAACACTACATTTCGGTTTAACCGAAATAAATCGAAATTACAAAACAATTAAAGATAATCAGATTAATCAAATTGAGAAGTGAGAGTCTGTTTCCTCTGCTTCACCATCGTATTCGCTTAGCTCCAATACTCCCCCTCACGTTGGAGTGTGTAAAGCCTGAACACCTAACTTGACTAAGAGAAACTGGAACTGATCACGTCCTAAGGCTTTAGTCAAAATGTTTGCTAACTGTTCCTTCGTTCCGATATGATGCAGAGTGATTGTGTTATCTCGAGCTGTGTCTCTAACGGCGTGACAGTCTGTGTCAATATGTTTAGTCCTCTCGTGGAAGACAGGATTCGAGGCAATGTGTATGGCTGCCTTGCTATCACAAAAAAGACGAGCTGGTTCAGAAGTAGGAACACTAAGCTCCTGCAACAGACGACGAAACCACTTAATTTCTTTCAAAGCAGCTGCCATTGATCTGTACTCTGCTTCAGCAGAAGAATGAGACACTGTGTCTTGCTTTTTTGTCTTCCAAGAGACTGGAGATCCGCCCAACATCAGAACATAAGCAGACAGAAAACGGCGAGTAACAGGACATGAAGCCCAGTCTGCATCACACCACACTGTAAGAGACAAGTCAGTATCAGATTTTAACCGAATACCTGTTCCTGGATAACCCTTTAAGTAACGAACCAATCTAAGAGATGCAGTCTAATGTGCTTCTCGTGGGCTCTGTATAAACTGAGATAACACATGGACAGAGTAATTACAATCGCGTCTTGTGTTCGTCAAATATATCAAACGCCCAATCAATCGTCTATATTTAGTCGGATCCGAAAGAATAGGACCATCATCCTCTGCAAGTTTCTAATTTTGCTCTAAAGGTGTGGCTACAGGTCTTGAACCTAAATTTCCACTGTCTGAAATTATATCAAGACAATATTTTCTCTTAGAAAGAAAAATACCTTCCTTTCCTCTGCTAACTTCTTGACCTAGAAAGTATTTGAGCTTCCCTAAGTCTTTCATGGAGAAGCACTTGCTAAGATAATCTTTGAACTTCTGAACAAAGTAATTGTCATTACCACATATTACCAGATCATCCACATATTCGAGCAGTCGAATTACCTTGTCGTTCTTTTTGTAAGAAAAAAAAGAGTAATCATCGTAGGACTGAGTAAACCCAAAACGAAGCAATGCATCAGAAAGCTTCTTGAACCAGCAACGAGGCACCTGCTTCAGGCCATATAAAGACTTTCGTAGTTTGCAAACTTTATTTGGTGTGAGTGACAAAAACCCGGTGGTAGCTTCATGTAAACCTCTTGCTCCAAATCACCGTGGAGAAAGGCGTTGTTAACATCCATCTGATATACGTCCCAGCCATGAGCAGCAACAAGACGAAGCAAAGATCTTACAATCGTCATCTTCACAACAGGAGCAAACGTTTCGAAGTAATCTTCACCTTCAACTTGGTTGTTACCAAGTACTACAAGCCTTGCTTTGTATCATTTAACAGTCCCATATGAATTGTATTTAGTCTTGTAAACCCATTGAGAACCTAAAACAACTTTATTTGTAGGTAAGTCAACTATATCCCAAGTGTTCTGTAATTCAAGTGCTCCGATCTCTTTAGTCATCGCATTGTTCCAAACTTTGAGTCGAACAGCTTCTCCAAAGTGCCTCGGCTCTTTATCTTCGAGAATTTTGCTTAAGAAGACTATATGAATCACAAAGAACTTTTCATCAGTAATATAAGCAGTAATAGGGTAAAGAGAAGTACTTGTGTCATTCGATGTCACTGAAAAAGCAGTTAAGGAATTGACATTTGTTGTCTGTACATTGTATTGTACATAGTCTTGAAGTTTCACGGAGGGTTTACAAGTACGACCACTGCGTCTTAGAGGAACTGAAGAGGATGATGCTGGATGAACTTCTGGTGCAGATGGTACTAAGGATCGCACAGCTGCAGAAACATCATCAGTAGCACTAGACGAAGTTTGGTTATCCACATTTACAGGATAAAGATTGGCAGGTGATGATGAAGAAGATCATTTTGTTGCTTTAGCAACATCACTCGCCTGATTAGTGGCACCATCCGATTCACTAGATTCTGTCCTCAATGTCTCACCTGCAATAGAAGACATGGGAGAGACAAGGGATGAAGAAGGTAAAGCAGCGGAAGATGAATCAGTTTTGAGAATATCGGATGAGGAAATGAAAGTTTGCGAAGATGAATTGGCAGGAAAATGTTGTTCAACTTCATGTATACTCCCCCTATCACCATTATCCGTTGACAAAGGTAGCCAGTCTTCATCTGTAGAATTACTTCTGTCAATAGAGAAAGCTTCATCAACAACCAGATTAGTATAAGGAAACACTGTTTCATGAAAAATTATATCATGAGAAACCAAAAACGTTTTCTTATCAATATCATAAACATTCCATCTTTTTTGACCAAAAGGATATCCTACAAAGATGCAATGCCTACTCCTCTCTGCAAACTTATCTTTAGTCCTAGATTTGCTATGAACATAGCAAGCAGAGCCAAAGACTTTAAGATGAGTATAGTCAGGTTTCTTTCCATACAAAACTTCATAAGGAGACTTCCCTTTGTTAAGAGAACTCGGAATCAGATTAATCACATGAGCTGCAGTAAGAATCGCTTCTCCCCAAAACTAATCGGAAGAGAGGATTGGAACAACATAGCTCTAGCTACATTTAAAATGTGCCTATGTTTTCTTTCAACCCTCCCATTTTGTTGGGGAGTATAAACACAAGAAGTTTGATGAATAACTCCTTGTTCCTTAAAGAAATCTCCTAAACACATGAACTCCATGCCATTATCACTACGAAACACTTTAATATCTTTGTCAAACTAACANCCATTATCACTACGAAACACTTTAATATCTTTGTCAAACTAACATTTAACATAAGCAAAAAATTCCTTCAAGACGCACTTAACATCACACTTTGCAAGTAAAAGATAGACCCACACTGCACGAGAGAAGTCATCAACAATTGTTAAGAAGTAAGTAG
>OVAX01005014.1:0-10420 GCA_900406405.1 Lepidium africanum
TGTGTTGTAAATCCGTTGCAAAAAAACGTCCCAAATCTAACCTTTTGTTGTAGTGATTTAAGAATATTTCCTGTTACGTGTGGCCAATGTGTTTATGGTTTAATAATAAGATTAAAGTTTATATTAAAATTATAGATTGTTATATAATTGACTGGATCAGTTTCAGTTACAGAACTAGAATCTGTGTATAATAATGAACCCTCTTCCCTTACCGAAATTATTTATGTCTTCTGTTACATCATCAAATAATGTATACACAGTTTGTATACATGTTAAGAAAAGAATAATGAAAAAGAAGAAATAAGGGATGGACACATATAGGTTTACGTGTCTTCAAATGAAACAATGTCATAATGAGACATTATTATAAGCTTTCTTCTAAAGGAATAAAGGTTGGTCTCTTATAAAAGAATGACAAGGGATGAGATGAATCAGGTTTCTCACTCATCGAAAACCAACATAATAGACAGAACAGAAGAGACACAAAATAAAAGGATTTCTGCTCCATCGTAATGAAATAAATAAAATTAAGAAAGGATAAGGGAAGGAAAGATCAATACCATCCAAATATATCAACGCAACGGATCAAGGTAAGTTCTTGATTTTGTATTTATGGTTGAATTAAACAAATCTAATGGTTCTTGGGATTTAGATTTCTGAAATTGAAATCATAAAAGAAATTTACAATTGGTATCAGAGCGAAGCTTAGATTTGTATAAATTCATCATGTGCATCATTTTAGTTGGATCAATCGTATGGCTTGGTTGATCATAAGTAAATGGTGTTTTATTTTGATTCTCTCATAAGGCTGTGTTTGAGAAGTAAATTAGATCAACATAAAAGCTGATCAAGAAAAGTTTAATTATATACCAAGAGATTGTTGAACAATTCTTGATCGCTTAAAAGTGACAAAATTGAAGGTTCCTCATATAATATTCATGTTTCTTTATATGAGTCTGAAGACAACATAAAAGATGCATGGTTTTGAAGAGGGTTGAATTGCATAATTGTTTTTATCCATATTGTAAAGGACGGATATGGATAATTAAGAGATGGAATTAGACATCTCGTTAGCAATTGAAAAGTTATGTTATTGTGAACATATTTTTATTCTCTCATAGATGACAAAATTAAAGTTAAAGAGAGAATGGATTTAATCATATATATATTTACGATTAAATGAATGATAATTGCCACCATGAAAGTTTTATATTAAGGTGACATAATGACGGAAAAGAAATCATTATGTGATTTCTTGAATTGTTAATTGATCCCATAAAAGACAAAATTAAAGGAACTATGGTTGTCTTGATCGTAAGTTGATAATGGAATCTTGGTAATAGAAAAGTAAACTATCATGTATTGTTTTATAAATGATCAAGATTCAGAATAGTTAAAATGAACATGAAATTTTCTTATGTTCACGGAACATGACATCACTCACCGTGATTAACTGAATCATGAAAAGAGTGTTACTATATAAGAAATGTTATATATATAAGGTTGATTAAGTTGTTACGTTGCGTGATTCATGTTAATTATTGAAGTAAATGGATTAAGTTGTCCTTGCTAAAAGAAATTAAGATGATAATAAATGATGTCACTCTGTCGGTTCATTAGCGTTATCGATTTATTAGAGTATTATATAATCGATATGTAAGTTAAAAGTAATTGATTTAAAGAGGATTAATGATCCTGCAAGTAATTAAATGATCATTATATTCATATCAATTACATAAAAGAACCTTAACGAGTATTAAATAAAGTGACGAAAATGTATAATTGTTTTAAGAAATCGAAAGGATAAGACTTCTTGAATTGATATTATTTACATATGTATGTATGAAAAGATAAATAAAATGCTTCGGTGCATTTTAATTAAGTTGGGTAATTGTATTATGAAATATTAATACAATATAGAAGTAATTTACCCACTATATTTTGTTTACATGTATGTGATATGTTAATCACTAAAGTGGTCTTGTCATGTATATTACATATGAAAATGTTAAAGTAAAATTATTTATTGATGATGATTAATTAAAGAGATGTTAAAATGACATTAACGTTTAAGTGATCAATTATTTTATTATCTATATCTTGGGAGATCCTCCAAAGTTGGATCATTGAATATAGTTAATAATACAAAAAGGATTAGTCTTTCTCACTATTGTAAGTAGTGTGTTTTGTCCAAAGGTAACATATCTACTTGATTTAATAGTGTGACTTGAATAATTGTAAAAGTATTAAATAGCATCGTTGAAAGTGTGTGTTTAAATATTGTCCAAAAGTTGCTTAAATACATACTTTAAAGTTTTGGATTACAGTTAAATATTGTCCAAATGTTGCTTAAATACATACTTTAAAGTTTTGGATTACAGTTTAGTAATATGTATAAAAGTTTCAAAGCATTAACGGGTCAGCACGTATAAATGTTTGCAGCTTTAGAAGAATGTGTATGCATATGCTAACTCTATCGTTGATGTAACGGACTGAATATGGAACCATTGATCATTACAAGTGATTGCTCTATAACTGGTAAATCTCATTATGAGATTTGGGAGCGATATAATAAGCCAAGTTTGAATCTCATAAAGTTGATGATGGCATAAACAAAGAAAGTGAGGGAACTTTTAATGAAAGTTAAGGAGTGTTCACAATAGAATTTTGGCTGATAAGTCGAATGTAAGAAGTCTCATAAGTGAACTAACTATGAAAAAATTTGATTGGTCTCAGCTATTTCATGATCATCTGATGCCATGTGTAACTTAGCATTAAAGTTAGCAGTCGTAGGCCTTGAAAGTGCCATCAACAATATAAGGAAATCAAGTGTTAAGGATGAGACTTTCATGAAATATTCCGAAAGTTAAATCCAAAAAATGGTGAAGTGTTTCTTTTGTAATATAATAACACACTTTAAGAAAGATTGTCCAAAAAGGAAAAGCATGATTCGATAAGATATGCAACATTTATTTGTTTGCTTTAAGTTAAACCATATTAAAGTACCAAAAACACTTGGTGATTAGGTTATGGTGTTACTTCTTATGGGTCTAATATTGAGCAGGGATTCCGTGCGATCCAGCTAATGAAAGGAATTGATACTAGTTACCATACAAATCTTGAAAAGTTTCTCTTTGTACCTAAATGTGCTAGAAATCTTGTTTCTGTAAGTTGGTTGGACAATTGAAGTCCTTTAATTTCAAGATTGGACATGGTGTTTTCTCAGTGTACCGAAATGATTACTTTTATGACAGTGGTACATTATTTGATTCACTGTGCATGTTTAATTTTGATGCAAAGTTTTCTGAATCCTTGTTTAATGTTGCAAGTCAAGACATAGAATATAGTAATACTAATGAAAGCTTAGCTTTCTTGTGGCATTAAATGATTGGGTCACATTTCCAATAATAGATTGATGAGGTTGGTAAAGAATGAAAATACTTTCTCAGCTAGATTTTAGTGACCTAGATATGTGTATAAAATGCATTAAAGGAAAGCAGGCTAAATACATAGTAAAGAAATCAGACACAAGAAGTATTCAACCTTTTAAGTTAATACACACCGTAATATATGGCATGTTTGACGCTCCATCTTGGAGTGGTAAAAAGTATTTCATCACCATTATTGATGATTACTCACACTATGAAAGTGGAAATTGTGAGATATGATAGAAGTGGTGAATATTATAGAAATTTGATGAAAATGGACAATGTCCTAGTCCATCTGTAAAGTTAACTGAAAGTAGAGGAATTTGTGCACAATGCACAATGTCCAGTACTCCCCAGTAGAAGGCATAATCGTACTCTAATGGATATAGTTAGGAGTATATTATGTAATTGCATATTACCTCTTTTCTTGTGGATCTATGCATTAAAGACTGTAACATATGTGCTAAATTAGGTTCCTATTAAAACAATTTCAAAAATTCTTTTTGAATTGAGGATGGAAAAGAAACCTAGCTTAAGACATCTACGTGTTTAGGGTTTTCCAGCCGAAGAAAAGCTGTATAACCCACATGAAAAAAATTTGACTCGAGGGGTATATATTTTATTTTCCTAGTAATTGTACGAGAAAAGTTGAAATCGTGAATACTAGGTTCATTAAGAATGGACAAACTAGTGTGAGTGGTGAACCGAGAAAGGTGGATATCAAAGAGGTACAGATTAAAGTTTCTTTACGTATTGTTTCACCTAAAGTTGTTGTTCCTATTGTTGTAGTACAGTAAAATGACATAATAGAACAACACGATAATGTGCCAATCCTACTAGATAAGGATGCAGTTAATGAACCTATTACAATTCAAGTAGAGTATGAGCAAGAAGTTTATTTGGATCGACCTGAAGGATTTGAGGTCACATTAAAAGAACACATGGTGTGTAAGCTCAGAACATTAATCTGTGGATTGAAACATGCTTCCATACAATGGTAAAGCTCAATGATACCATTATGTCATATGGTTTTGTAGAAATCATCGTTGATCGGTGCATCTACATTAAGGTCAGTGGGAGCAGAATTATAGTTCTGATCCTATATGTTAATGGTGTATTATTTGCTGGAAATGACATGGGCGATATTAAGAGATTTCTCTAAGAACTTTGAATTAAAAAATATTGATGAGGCATCCTATGTGATCAGAACATAAATAATTTGAGATAGATCACAAGGAATGATAATTTTGTATCAAGAAAGGTACATCAATAAGATTTTAGAGAGATATAGGATGAGAAATTGTTCTGCTTGAAATCTTTCAATTCAGAAAGCAAGTTCAGTAAATTGCAGTGCCCAATAAATTAATTGGAAAGAATTCTCTTATGCATCAGTGGTTGGGAGTTTGAACTATGTTCAGATATGTACTCGGCCATATATCAGCTTTGCTGCTAGAATGTTGTGTTGATATCAAAGTAATCCCAGAATGGACCACTACAAAGCTGCAAAGAAAGTTCTCAGGTAATTGCAAGGCACCAAAGAGTTCATGCTTACGTATTGGAGCTCTGATAACCTTAAGGTTATCAGATATTCAGATTTTGACTACGCGAGATGCGACGAAAATAGAAAATGATTAGCTATTTGATACTTAAAATGAGGAATAAATATTATGGAAAAGTGGAAATTAATCTGTCATTACTACTTCCACTATAAAAGGCAAATTTGTGGCGTGCTTTGAGGCCACAATTCATGTATTGTGTCTGCGAAACTTAATCTCAGGACTTGGGATTGTCGATTGCATAACCAAGCTGCTGGGAATTATTTAATTTTGCAGTTTCTTTTGTAAGAATAATAAGTACTCAAAATGTGTTAAGCACATGAAGTTAATGTACTTGTGTGAGAAAGAAGAAGTACAGAAACACATAGTTTCATTTGAGCATATTAGAATGGATATGATGGTAACAGATCTGTTGACTAAAAGCTTATCACCCAGCATATTTATTGGCCATATAAAAGTATGGATATTATAGATAAGACCTTGCTCTTCTAATGGTAATAATTTTATTATGTTTGTGTTTAAGAAACTATGGAATTCAAGAAATATTTCTGTTTTTATTCTACATGTTATCATCGAAGTATATGTACATTTTGATTTATGGATAATATGGGTATTTGATAATTAAAGTTTTCAATATTAAAGAAACTTTTCTTGGATAAAGTCGGAATTGATTTGTGATACATGGAAGGGAAGTTATCGATTTTAATGATGGGCAACCGCTATGATTCAGCCAGTTCTGATTTTATTAAAATATAATAAACTTGATATAAATGCATATTATAGATAATAAACTATTAAGTTAACACAATGGTCAAGTTGGAGAATGTAAGAATATTTTCAGTTACTTGTAACCAATGTGTTTACAGTTTAATAATAAGGTTCAAGTTTATACTAAAGTTATGTATTATAATATCATTGACGATACTGTAATGGATCAGTTTCAATTACAGAACTAGAATTTGGGTATAATGATTAACCCTCTTCCTTTACCGAAATTACTTATGTCTTCTATTACATCATTAAATAATGTATACACAGTTTGTATACATGTTAAGATAAGAACAATGGAAAAGAAGAAATAAGTAATTGACACATAGGTTTACGTGTCTTCAAATGAAACAATGTCATAATGAGACATTATTATAAGCTTTCTTCTAAAGGAATAGAGGTTGGTCTCATAAAAGAATGACAAGGGATGAGATGAATGAGGTTTCTCACTCATCGAAAACCAACATAATAGAGAACAGAAGAAACACAAAATAAAAGGATTTCTGCTCCATCGTAATGAAATCAATAAAATTAAGAAAGGTTAAGGGAAGAAAAGATCAATTCCATCCAAATAAATCAACGCAACGGATTAAGTTCTTGATTTTGTATTTATGGTTGAATTAAACAAATCTAATGGTTCTTGGGATTTAGATTTCTGAAATTGAAATCATAAAAGAAATTTACATTCGAAACTAAATTGCTTTTGAGTGAATCATTTTAAGTGTGGGAGTGTGGGGGTGTCGTCTTAAGTGGATGCAAGGCAAAAAGATGCTAATGAATTTCAAAGCAAAATTCAAGGAGGATGATATGTAATGAATCAAGTACTTCCTTAAACATGTGAGTTTGAGCTTATTGATTTTAGATTATTTTCAAATTGTTTACGAAACAAAATTATCTAAATTTGATATAAAGTATTTTGGTCAAAAAGAGAACTGGATAAAAATATGTTTTCTAATATTTGTGTGGTAGGAAGACTGTGCTCTTCATCTCTGTGAGATGTGATTCTCAAGTGGGTGTTGTTGTAGCAATGAATAAAATATGTAGTAGAATGAAAAGAGACACAAGGGGATATGATGGTGGTATAACATCATTAGTGTTTTGTAAAGGTCTGGAAAGGATCTTGTTGATCTTTTGACCCAAAGTTGGGTGGATGTATGATCCTGGACACAAAATTTTGTGGACGAATGGTCCAGAACATAAAATTGTGTGGACGTCGTGGACACAACTAAAAAGTTGGGACCGCAGCCTTTATCAAGTAACTTTATTCTGGGCTCCATACCTAAAATTTTGATTAAATTTAAAATTTGTGTTCAAATAGTCAAACGAAGGAATGTTATTAATTTGATCTGTGATGTCCTGAATATTGGTAGGATGAAACATATGGTCTCTTAATGATCTTATACCTGTATTAGAGGTATGTAATGAACATACTTGATAAGACACCTAAGTAAGTGTTAGGTTTAGGCTGGCCGATTAAGTGAGTTAATAAAGACTCACAAGAACACTTATGATGCAGGGTTATAAAATAAGCTTTGGCTTATTGTTTGATAAAATTGTGAAACTCTCAGTTTGTTGATTCAAGTCGTAATGACATCAACAATTGTTTTTTCTTTCAATTTGTAGAAACATGTGGGGGATTGTTGGGTATGTTTCATAAATTGGGCTTTTAACATGGGCTGTGAAAGTTTGATTTTATTCTTACAAATTCAGTTACAAAATAAATCAAAGTCTACTTTTATGTTTCACGTGTCACTCTTATTCCTCTATCTTTAGGATGTCAAAATGAGTCATTACTCATGGGTTGACTCTGTTTGTTTGTTAATTTAATAGGATTCAGATTAAATTTTTGTACCCAAATAAATAAATGGGCGGGTATGGGTTATCACTTATGGGTCTATAAATCTAATGGGTTGACCAATTAGGGTTATGAGTTACCCATGTGTTAATTATAAGAAAACATAATTTTCCTTTTATGTATATGTATAAGAATATAAACTACCGTATATTTTTTTTTTGTCAACCTCAGCCAAAGTCTATATTCTAAAATCTGTTTTTCCTTTCCCTTTTATCAGGGAGGAATCAAATCCTGGTGCTTGAAGATTTCTAAAGTGACCACTACCACTGGACCACTTGTCCTCGACAACTATCCTATATTTTTATGTATGTAGAAAAACAAATATTTTTTATGTCTATGTAAAAGAAAAAAACTAACATAAATTATGTAAAACATCTATAGAACCAAATTTTTTCATATATAAATATGTATTAGAATATATAGAAATAGAAACTTCTATAAAATATTTAAAAATATAAAATATTTCTTTTATAAATATATTATATAATTTATTTATATGGGTATCCATTATAACCCATTAAACCAGTCGGTTTAATATATTAGGGTTTGGGTATTTAAATCTTAACCCGTGAAATAAATAGGTGGGTTAAACCCGTCTATTAAAATCTATTACTCATGTGGGTTTGGGTCGGGTCGAGTCGGGTTACCCATTTTGAAACTCCTATCTTTATATTCATCTTAAATATCCATTTAAGGAGGAAAAAGGGGAGAGGAGACGTAATCTCCAATCGGTTCTTCTCTATTTAAGGAAGCTATGTTTTCTTCTTTTGTGAGGGATAGACAGAGAGATTTAGATGGATACTTCTCTTCTTCAGTCTTCTTATTTTTCTTTCTTATTGCTGAGAGTTTCATTCTTTTGAGCTGAGTGCACAATTCAATTAGAAGCAGAGTTAACTCTGGAGTGAAACCATTTTGGAATCTTGTACAAAGGATTAGACGGATTAATTCGCTCAAGTGCAGTGATCTTGTTCACGGCTCTCCAAATTTGTTTCTCTTCTCTGTTTTTCTGCTGTTTTTGTTTGTTATGTATTTACTGTGCTTTGTTCTGGAACAGTTCTGTTGTTCTCTTGATTTCAGGGAATCGGGTCTAACATACATTTACAACAGTTCAGCGTACTAATATCTATACCTTCAGGTTAATCAAGATGTTGCCACGACGGGGAAAGGTGGCACTGCACTAGAGAATACTCTCAGTCTTTTTACCTTTTTCATCCACGCCACTATTACTCTTCAATCTCACTTGCACACAAAGCTATTTCTTAACAATTCATTCAGCAAAATACCACTCCACTTTTTCAGTTATTCAGGTTATTCAAAACGTCGCTAGTACGGAGAATGCTACTGAAAATGTTGCTCTTACAACAGCGGATAATGCTCTCACAACCAAGAATCCTGTAACCCACTCGAATTGTTTTCTGTACATTTGAAGTAAAATAAAATGGATGCCTTACATTTTCAATTATTTACCAAACTAATTATATATATAAAAGCATGTTTTGTGTCTCTCCTGTGGTGAAGACACATCACCTGCCACATCAGCAAATTAAAAAAAAGTTACAAAAGACTCTACTTTCTGTAATTGTTTTATCGAATAATTAAAGTCACTAATCCACTTCCTCTGCATTTACTGTCCCCTTTTATTGTAGTTACTCTTCTATTCACTGTCTTATTATCTTCCATGTCTCTTCGAATCTTTGTATCTTCTATTTAAACTCTCTATGTACGAGTCTTTTCTTACACTTTAAAATTAAAAGTAAAAAATAGTCTCTGAAGAAGATTACCACACGAAATAGGTGGTGTCAAGAAAGATGCTCTAAGATTTGATCTCCACGATTCAAGAACGATATCTTCGGCTATAACTCATTCCAATTTTCTTAAGAATCTGTAAACTATTGATGTCATCATGTCAAGGTTTTTCATTGTTCTTAGTTTCATTATGCTCTGCTAATTTTTATTTTTTTCGTGCTTTGTGAAAGACTGGTTTAGATTCTTGTTCAGCATTTGTTCTTTATAAACAGTATCTATTTGTGGAGCATCGAAACTACAAAATTGTGGTTGATGACAACTGGGAGGTTACTTTATCCTTCTCAATCATTAAAATTGCTTCTTCAGTTTTTCAATTTTCCAGCCATGCATAACAATACATTTGATACAGTCATGCGTTTACAGGTAAAACTTATCGGTGTTTTAGATATCATAACAATAAAGTTTGTAAGAATTAACATCAAATATCATTACAATTTTCATATTGAAAGATCAAATAAGTTTTGAATGGCCATATTGCCAAATTTGTAAGAATTAACATCAAAGAAAGTTTTCCATTAATGCCCAAATTGCATTACACATTTATAGTCCATTTAATCTATGGATGATATTTTGTTGGTTCTACATTGCAAGGAGAACTAATGAGAATCTGCTTTATAAACCAAGTTAATCCATATTGTCATCATCAAATGAGGAAAACGTTCATGAAATAGTATAGACCAATACTTTTTTGTTAAATTTTTTTTATCAACGTCTGTATCCTGGTCCCCATCTTTGGCGGGTACAGATTAGCCACTCCGGAGCCTACAAATTATTATCACATGGGCCTGGTGTCGTTCACACGTGGGAGGCTTAACCCACAGATAGGTTTTCTCTCTGAATATTCAAATGAATTGGTTAGATAGATCCATATTCATGTGAATATCCGAAAGAATTGTGACTTAATTTCCATGCGTTGGAGACTCGAGCACGCAACCTGCTTCCAGACTGAAGAGATTAGTCATGATCTTAAGTTAATGAAGACCTTCTAGTTGTGTTAGCGGGTTTTG
>OVAX01005015.1:0-10420 GCA_900406405.1 Lepidium africanum
AACAAAACAACATGTAGTTCAAAATTAAACAACATGCAATCTAAAACTTAAATAAAACAACAAGGCGTCCTCTAATGGTGCACCTCAAAACGCCTAAGTATAAACCAGAATGGTTTATACATTATTCTCCTATTGGTAAGACTCCTAAGTAACTCGACGTAGTGATTCCATCTGCCTCATTAAAAACCATGCCAAGAAAACCCAATTGGGACAAAACTCAACGATGGGAAAAAGAGTACAGACTTCGTCACCTAAGTTACTTAGTTGTCATTACCCGGAGTAGTCTTCAGAGTGGAGATGTTGAAGACTTGTGCAGCTGCCACCACGTCAACTCCATTGACAATGAGGGAGTGAGCTTCACGTGCCATCTCCTTAGCTCTTGAACGTGTAATCCGTCCCTCCACTTCTGGTGCTGCAGCCGTTGTGCTTTCCATGATCATATCAATTTGGTCCAATGCAAACATGGCATCTCATATTTCCTTCTGTGTGACTGGATGGACTACCATCTCATTCATAGTGGAATCAATAACAAGGCAAACGTCATGTAAAACATTAGTAACATCCAATACAGAAGCTTCACTTGTGAAAAATGCTGAGAAATACCTTTTGGCTTCAATGTCAATTGCTTTATTTTCATACACAAGTTGGCCAAGTTGATTTTGGATACAAACCATGCGGTTACAAGCTAATCTATTCTTAGTTGAGGCATGAAATTTTTTTGTATTTCTATCACCATCACGTAACCATTGGACTCAAATTTTCTGTTGCCAATATGCTTCTTCATCACGGTATGTTGTAAGTAATTGATGTCGCAAATCTCTAATTTACTCTGCATTCAAATTTGAATTCAGCATCGCATCCCCTGAAAGTGTATCTAAATCATTAATTTGTCGGGTTGAGTTAGTAATGGATGACTGTTTCCATTGCAAGATTCGGTGGTGGAAATTAGCTAGTCTTTCCATCACAGTCGCTTCTCCGTTGTAATCACATTTAGTCCATCCTTCTACAAAAATGTATACAAATTGTAGTTTCATAATACAGCGTTTGTCAAATAAAATTTTTTTTTTACCCCGATCAATTGTCTTTTGAATATAAACATTCACAGGTCGATGATATGATTCACATAATTGAATAAATTCAACTTCTAATGCAGGATATTGAGTCAGCCATTTACGATTGGTCATCACATGATCAAGACAGCACTCAACTAGATGGTTACGACACTTCCCACACCATGAAAATTGATTACCTCTATAAGGTAAATCTACCATTCCACATATATTAACTATACAATGAAAGTTTGTAAATGTCCATTCTTAGTAATACCTCATTTCTTCTCAGAATTATTAAGTATTTCATAGAAGTCCCCACCCATTATCCACCGTCCTTTTCTCTCAACAGCAATACGCTATAAATGCTTCAATAGAGTACTCCTTAAACCCCTTATCGGATGACCATAAATAAAGGAGAAAATAATAGGAACCTTCGATTGTATTAATATAGCAATCAAACAGATGTTAATCGTTACAAGCAAATCTATTGAAACACAACTTTTCCAAAGTAAAGCTAGACCTCCTCCAATGCCACGAGGAGAGACACAAATGACATTATCATAACATAAACTGACAGCAACATCTCGTATCACATCATTTGCATTTTTTTTTTTCAATTAAAAAGAGTAAGTCTGGAGTATACTTTGAAGTGATACTCTTTAGACGTCGAACCACCAAGGATCCTTTTATACTTCAACAATTCCAAATTGATGTGTTCATATTGACCTCGGTGGCTTCTAGCCCACCGTGCCATCACAATCAGTAGTTGGAGTAGCGGAATTCCCATGTGATGTACAGTTTGAGAGGAACTTCCAGGGTCATAGGGACAAGACATCCAACACTTAATCTCCATCAAATCAGAATGGTTTTGCAGAGTACTAGTAGATGCCTCATGTGCTTCGGATTGGGATCACATGTGACGAACACCACATCCCAGACAGTTAAGTGGATGAGCCATGTAACGCTCAATCAAAGTTGGTGATGGTGGTCCCCTTGCTTTTCTCTTGCGTTGGGGCGAGTAATCTGGTGTAGAGCATGGTGCATCTTCAGTGTGTGGTGCCATTCCTCCTTTCATCGGTGGATTGTCATCTTCATTATTGGGTTGTGTCTCGTCATTACCATCATTGTCATCATCATGTGGTGATTCAGGTCCATCACCACTAACATATGGGCAAGCAAATTCATATGAGACATTAGGCCACATGCTGTGCAGAAATTTCGTAACTTCTCATAGCAAAATTTTAGAACTGCAATTTCATTCCCAAATTTAAACATCCGCTGAAACTTCAAGGGCTTGTTAACATGCCAAATCAGACGGATCCGAACGTAGTCAACGAGTACCGCACTCGAACTCTCAAAGTCAGTCTCAACAAACTGTCCAATGCTCTGCCCAAGGAATTGTACCATTCGACTCGTAAGGTAATTCAAGGGGATACTACAAACTTGCACCCGAAAGGGTATGCAGTTATCCAAATCGTCTCTATTCGTTGGTGACCCACGTTTCATTGCTAGCATCTAATCGTTGAAGGACCAGGGTTCCCGATGGATGACATTTGCCATTGACTCTTCGGAATTGAAGAGGAAGTGGAGGAGCTTATTAGCAATAATTCGGCCATGGACATCATCTCCAATATTCCACAAATGCAATAAGGTGGTACGCATTGCTCTTAAGTTCTACTTGCATGGGTTAACAGGAGTCACCAACAACGTGAAACAATGCTTTTCTTTAGCCTCTGTGTCCAATTCCGCCGGTGATTCCATGATATCATCAACAATTCCCAGGGTAATGTCTTGAATCTGTTTACGAATTCCTTCCGACATAATATCTTTCTGCATAATTTCACTCGAATTTAGATGTGTAAACACAAGACAAACACATGGATTATATAATGATAACCCCACTAAAGTTATCACTTTACGTTCCTCTGATATAACTGTCAGGAACCGCCGGCTGAAGACATGACCGTTGTCCGTAAACGAACAGTTAAAAACAAATGGACATGATTCTCCTCAACTTTCTCTCACTATAATCTCTCTCATCATAGACATCAATGAATCACTTTTTAACGTCTCTCTGCTTTGTATCCTAAGACCTTATTCACATTATTTCATTATTTTTACTATTTCTCATTATTTATATGTTATATAAAACTTTTATGAGAGACCTACTACCTTGTATTTTACAACTAGATAAGAACCCGTACGATGCATATGGATTTTTGAACTAAAGAGTATGTCTTACATACCAAATGCAGATTCTATGCAGTTCAGTTAATCTGCAATTAAAATTATCATTCACCTATTAAAAGTACAGTTCAAAATTTAATAATAAAATAATTAATAATAGGTTGCAAATCAAAATAAAAGGGAAAAGCGGATATACACTCATATCCTCCTTTACGTCTGCAACCTCTTATTTTTTTCTTTTCTTCTATTTATTATCAACATTTATTAAGTAAACATTGATTAGATATTACTAGTAATTTCCATAAAAATATATATACATAATTCTATTCTTTATGTTGTCTATTAATTCTTATTGTGGTTCATTTTCAAGTCGGTTTCATTCAAGTTTGGGTTGGTTTAGATCCAAATTGTATGAACCAAAAATTATCCAAATATTCAAATATCCCAAAATATAAAGATATACCCTTAATATACTCTAAAACCCTTTTAAAATACCAAAATATCGGGTCTTTGGGTACCTGTTACGTTCTCGGTTTAGGTTTGGGTTCGGATCCGGTTCTTCAGATCCAAAATTTAGAACTAGTTTGGGTATTTAGGCTATTCGGGTTTGGATTCGAGTTTGGATGGCAAAAGTAAGAGAAAATCTCTTGGTTCGGATCCGGTTCTTCGGATCCAAAAATTTAGAATATGTTCAGATATTGAGGCGATCCGGGTTCAGATTCGGTTTTGGATTACAAACGTAAGAGAAAATATAGCAATTTTTTAATGGAAAAATCAGAATATTCAAATTTTAATTTTTTTTCAATGGTCTGCGTATTTTGTATATGTTCAGCATGGTCTGCATTCACCATTCAAAGCCGTAGTTTTGGACTTCATTGTATCTCCATTTTTAAACTTATAGAGCAGATATTCTTGCCCGATGTGCAAGATAGGCACCTCATGTTGATCAATTTGTAATACAATTTGCAAGATAAACTCTCTCATGATTATGGGTATTTGAATCCTATTATATAAAGTTAAGTTTCAAAAGTTAGTAATCAACAAAATTGTTTCACGTGTCAAATTGAACGATCAAAAATTATTCCGTATTTATATTTTATTTAAAGAAAGATAAAATCAAATCATGATCCTTTTATTTAAAGTTGGATTTCAAAATTTAGTAATTAACGGAATTATTCTACTTGTCAAATCCAATGATCAAAAATTATTTTGTATATATATTTTACCAATAAAAAGATAAAATCAAATCATAATATCTATAAAGTTGGGTTTCAAAAGTTACTAATCAACCAGATTGTTCCACGTGTCAAATCCAACAATCAAAATTTATTATGTATTTATATTTATTGAAAAATGATAAAATCAAATCATAATATATAAAAAATTGGTTTTCAATAGTCACTAATCAACTTGATTATTACATGTGTCAAATCCAACGATCAAAATTTATTTTGTATTTCTATTTTATGAAAAAGATAAAATCAAATCATATCGTATTATATAAAATTGGGTTTCGAAAGTTACTAATATCGTAGTATACAAAGTTGGGTTTCAAAAGTTATTAATCAGCGAGATTATTCAATGTGTCAAATCCAATAATCAAAAATTATTCCGTATTATATTTTATTTAAAAAATCGAATCATAATCCTATTATACAAAGTTGGGTTTCAAAAGTTATTAATCAACGAGATTGTATTTATATTTTATTAAAAAATCAAATTATTTATAGTAATTTTTTTTAAGGAAAACTACAATCATTTATTGGTCTAAACTAATTATTTTTTTGTCAACGGCATATTATATTATAACAAATCACAATGGTAAAAAGTTACATCAAAAAATCATAAGCATTCTCCTTTATACACCGGGCTAGAGTATCTGTTTTATGATTAAGAGATCTGGGAATAACAGAAATAGAGAGATAAGGAAATAAAGAACTCAGCCTCAAAAACTCCTCCTGGTAGGGAAAGAAAGCCAGTCACTCCTCTGGACGATTTATTATCTTAAAAACCATCTCACAATTGTCAATATCTCCACCTCCGTGATTTGTAGTGCTAGGAGAGATTCTATTGCCCAAAGAACAATTTCAACCTCCGCATGAAGGGCAGAAAAATCACAATTTGTCTAAACTAATTCATTAATATACTTTTTAAATATTTTTTGAAAAACATATAATTTCCAGAATTATGATTCTAAAAATCGTATATATTAAGTTTTTTTTAAAAAATAAATCATTCATTGCATGGGTCCATATTTTGTTATTAATATAGAACAGTTGACAAAAATAAACATTTTAACGAAAAATATATATAAAATAAGTTAAACTAATATTTACATATCACAAATTATAATTTATTTACAGTTTTATAAGAAAATATATTTTTTACTTATATTTTTATAAAAGTCTAATATTATTTTATTTTTTACTCAGTATGAGATAAATATATGTGATTAGTTTTACTCATTCACTTGGTGAATGAAACCACTTAACTCATAAAAGATGGACTCGATCTCAAGTGAGAGGAAACACCAACTTGTGGTTGAATCCACCTCTAAAGGACAAATGGATATAGGGTTGATCTAATCCAAGTAAAGCATCACAACATTTGAAGTTTGTGTGCTAAAGAAAACTCGGATCTAAGAACCATTCAACTAGATTTATATAAACCAAAATAAAGCATAAGAAGAGTTTCGTGGAAATTTAGAAGTGTTTGGGTAGAGGTCTGCCATTAGACAGCCTCTACACAAAGCAACTAACCTGGAATTTACATTGAAACTACTTGCTTAAACTTAATGAGAAGAGAGAACTTTAGTAACACTTCTTTGTATTATAATTGGATGATTTTATAAAAGGAATACAAGCTCTATTTATAAAGTTTACAAGGTGATGGTTCAGCTGAAAATAAAATCTAATTGACCAGCAAGAGAGCCGTTGGAGAGGAGAGAGGAATTGTGGTCTCAAGCTTGAAAGTGACATGTTCTTAATCTTGAACTTAGCATACAGTAGTGTCACATGTCTTCATAAGCTTCCAACGATCATCTTGAGTTTAGTTATGATTCATTTAGGTCTTTACAACCTTACATAATATCCCATTTGATCAGAATCAACAAATTTCATAATTTGGAAATTGTTGACTATTTGCTCTGTCAGTTGACTTTTTTGCGGATGTCTGGATCACGTCCTGCGGATGGTATCCTTTCGGCCGAATTACGTCCTGCGGACGGTAGCTGTTCATCCGGATCACGTCCTGCGGATGTACTGATCTCGATCCGTCTGTCTATCCATCTGTCCGTCCGTCTGTCCGTCTGTCTGTCCGTCTATCCTTCTGTTCGTCCGTCCATCTGTTTGCCCATCTGTCTATCTGTCCGCCCGTCTGTCTGCCCGCCTGCCCGTCCGTCCGCCTGCCCGTCTGTCTGTTTGTGCGTTGAATTTCTCGCATCTTCGTTGACCCATCCTACAGACATCCTTGCCCGCGATACATGTCTCTCGACCTGATGGCCTACCCGCGGTCCATGACCACCGTACGTTGACTGTTCTAGGTCAAAATGTAGATTTTTCCAGAATGCTTTCCTTTGGCTTTTTCTTGACCTTTTGATGATTTGGTGACCCTTATGGATCCTTGGTGGCCATTTTCCTCCTTCTTGGAGGTCCTTGGGGTGGTTTTTGGCATTTTCTTGATGACTTCAGCCTTGACTCTCCTTTTCTTCTTCTTCTTGACCTTGAAGGTCTCGGCCTCCTCGGCTCGTCCTCATATCTCATTCATATAGTCTTATACCTTCCCCCAAGCTTGGTCGTCGAGACGCTCAAGGCCAAAGGCCAAATGCCTAAGGACTAAAGGCCAAGCTTGCCAACCAAGATAACTATCTCATTAAAAACCCTAGAGAGAAAACGACGTGGGATAGAACTCTACTAAGGGAAAAAGAGTATAACTCATCGGTGGTTTGATGATGCTTGACCCCAGATTTTGAAAATTGCATTTGAACCGGCGCCTTCTTCTTCCAAGTGATTCCTTGCCTTAGTCCTTCTTGACTTTGATTCCCTTCTTATGATCCACTTATTTCATCTAGTGCTCCTTGTGAGAATTTCCACACATTCCTCCTTCTCTTTTGAACCTTCATCATGAGATTCAAAGAGAAATTTTAAAGTATATGTTGTGGGGGTTTAAGAAACACTTAAATGAAAATATAGAAAAACCAGATAAAAGGACTTAAAGCCTAAGATATGAACTTAAGTATTTAACAAATTAAAAATTTGGAAAGGTTTAGAGTTTAGCCTTTTTGAGATCGTTGAGGATTTTTGACCATTTTGAAGAACATTTGCACACGCCTTTGGTACGGATTCAAAGCCTTCCACCAACTAGCATCTCCACATTGACCTTCCATCTTAGACACCTACAGATCCACTCTCTTTAGATCAGCCTTTTTGTTCCGCCTCTTGAAGTCCTTCGGAGTTGAGCTAGATTAGAGAAGTGAAGTCCAAAGCTTGGTGGCCCTCTTGATCACGTACCAAGCTTTGTTGTGCATTTTTTGTAGCTTCATTTGAAGACTTAACAACTCACCACTTCTCCTTTGAGATAGCAAACGAGCTTTCCCACCATCTTTAATTTCATATCTGTTTTTAGAGTTAAACATACACTCAAAACAATAAGAAAGGTGAGAGATTAGAGTATAAGTAACAAGAGAATTAGTGAGAATAAGTAACCAAGAGAATATTGAGAATAAGTAACCAAGAGAATAGAGAATATAGAGAATGAGATTATGAGCGGAAGAATGAAGAATATGAGAATAAGAGAATTTTGCTCAAGAGTTCATGTGGACAGAGTTTTGATCTCTAGTTTCTTGAGTTTTGTGGAAGCATTTGCTGCCAAATACCAAGCCAAGAACTTGGTGCTTTAATGGCTGGTCTAAATTATGGACCAATGGACAATGAATTTATCCATGGTGACAAGATTGAACTCACGGAATAACTTATGAGTTACATGGAAGCATTGGCTCCCAAAGCCAGCCAAAAACACCCTAGAACAACAAGAACTTGGCGTTATAATGGCTGGGAAAAATAATGGACTGTTGGACAATTGTTTTATCCACCGGTTAAAGATTTGAAATTTGAATTCACAGAATAACCCATGGATAGTGGTTTCCCATGAGCTTTAATCTATAAGAGCCACAAAATGACACAAAGATAGTGCCTTTCATGGTTAAACAAAAGACATTCCAACAATCTCACGAAATAATTCATTTTTGAGAATTTCCATGAGTCTTTTGAAATTTGAAAAACGAAAATAAACTAGTCTAAGACCCTCCTCATTTGAGATAAACTAATATCTATTGATAAAGCTAAGAGGTAAAGTCTCTAGACCCTAAAAACTAGAACTCCACTCATGTCCTCTTCTTTTGATTCATTGGACAAGATGAAGAATACAAAAATGGATAACAAAATGAGACTCTAGTTTTGAGAGGAAGCAAGCATCTTGTGCTCTAATACCATGTTGGTTTTTATGAGAATAAGCTCAACATAAATCGTGAAGACTTCACTTGGTGAATGAAACCACTTAACCCACAAAAGATGGACTCGATCTCAAGTGAAAGGAAACATCAACTTGTGGTTGAATCCACCTCTAAAGGACAAATGGATCTAGGGTTGATCTAATCCAAGTAAAGCATCACAACATTTGAAAATAAAGCATAAGAAGAGTTGGTGAAGATCTAGAAGTGTTTGGATAGAGGTTTGCCATTGTGCAGCCTCTGCACGAGGCAACTAACTTGGAATTTACAATGAAACTACTTGCTTAAACTTAAAGAGAAGAGAGAATTTTAGCAACACTTCTTTGTATTATAATAGGATGATTTTACAAAGGGAATACAAGCTCTATTTATAGACTTTACAAGGTGATGGTTAAGCTGAAAATAAACTCTAATTGACCAGTAAGAGAGCCGTTGGAGAGGAAAGAAGAATGGTGGTCCCAAGCTTGAAAGTGAAATGTCCTTAGTCTTGAACTTAGTATAAAGTAGAGTCACATGTCTTCATAAGCTTCCAACGGTCATCTTGGACTTAGTTAGGCTTCATTTAGGCCCTAATAACCTTACATAACATCCCATTTGATCAANCCCTAATAACCTTACATAACATCCCATTTGATCAAAATCAACAAATTTCATAATTTGAAAATCATTGATTTTTTGCTCCGTCCGTTGACTTTTTTTGCGGACGTCCGGATCATGTTTTTCGGATGGCATCCATTCGGCTGGATCACGTCCTGCAGATGGTAGCCATTTGTCCGGATCACATCCTGAGAACGTACTGATTTTGACCCGTCCGTCTGTCCGCCTGTTCATCTATCCGTCCATCCGTCCGTCTATCTGTCTGTCTGTCTGTCTGTCTGTCCGTCCATCTATCCGTCCGTCTGTCCGTTTGTCCGTCCGTTTGTCTGTCTGTCCGTCTGTTCGTCTGTCTGCCCATCTGTTCGTCTGTCTGCCCGTCCGTCCGTCTATCCGTCCGTCCGTCTGCACGTCTGTCCATCCGTTGACTTTCTCGCATCTCCATTGACCCATCCTGCGGACATGAGATCCTTGCCCGCGGTACATGCCTCTTGACCCGATGGCCTACCCACAGTCCATGACCACCGTCCGTTGACTTTTCTTGTCAAAAAGTTGACTTTTCCAAAATGCTTTCCTTTCGCATTGTCTTGACCTTTTGATGATACGGTGACTCTTATAGGTCCTTGGTGGCTATTTTCATCCTTCTTGGAGGTTCTTGGGGTGGTCTTGGGTCTTGTCTTGATGACTTCAGACTTAACTCTCCTTTTCTTCTTCTTCTTGACCTTGAAAGTCTTCGGCCTCCTCAGCCTCATCATGCTCATTCATATAGTCTAATAGGATTTTGATATGTGGAATCATCTTGTTAATTAGTAATTTTGAAACCCAACTTTATATATAATAACTAATAATAATTATTTTTATGTTAGAATTATGAATATAGATAAAATATTTTGTAACAAAACTAAATATTGAAAAAACCTACATAATATATGTTTTATTTATTTTATAAAAAATAGAAGAATACAGAAAATTTCTGATAGTTGGATTTTGACATGTGGAATTATCCCGTTAATGGTTAATTTTGAAACCCATTTTTATATTATAAGATTTATTTAAAAAAAAAGATAAATACAAAAAATTT
>OVAX01005016.1:0-10419 GCA_900406405.1 Lepidium africanum
GCTGTTACTCGTGTGAGAGAACCTGGCTCTGATACCAATTGTTAAGGATCGATTCAAACGAAATAACCGTAAACAAGAAGGTAAAGAGAGAATCGAGACAAAAGACACAGGGATTTTTGCGTGGTTCGATCGTAACTGATCTACGTCCACGGCCACACTCGTTTGATTCACTACTCGGATCAAAAGTTAGGGTTTACAATTACATTGGGATATATATATAGAATGATAGAGATTTGGGCCACAAGGCCCATACATAACTGAAAGCCCAAAACCAAACGATTTTGTTACATNCCCCTGACCCCTGCTCTGCGTAGAGAACAAGGGGGTTCCTGGTAAATCGGTCTCCACAACTCAACACATATAACAAAAACTTAATAGAAATTATGTTTTGGCCATTTATGTTTATAGGTACATCAGTTATAGGAAGACATCAACTCAATGTAATGAAAAAATAGACGTTCGCATTAGAGGTTTAATGGTAAAGAAATACAATAGCTCACGTGATCTACATGACTTGGTTCAGACAGTCGAAGACTATGAATCTATGATAGAGAAAATGGCAGGAAAGATGAGGGACTTGGAGAAAAACTTGGAGAAAAAGTAGGTTTATCATCAAGAAGAATCAACTAACCATCAGGGACAATTCCACTTGACAAGACTTTCTTTATGTTATTGAACAATTTAGTTATCTTTATTTGGATGCTTAAGTTCATTATCTGACAGATCACTTCAGTCCCTCCACTCCAAGTGTCACTGAGAAATCCACGAAACCTTTTTTAGTTCTCGTAAAACACACAAACCAGCAGAACAAGTTATCAATTTCAAAAGAAAAATGAATTTAGTTTTTCATTCCTAACACAAATTCGCATAAGAGAAAGCTAAAGTGGGAAGATCGAAAATAAAAATCGATATTTTTTTGAGAGAGATCAAAGATGCAAATCAAAACAATAACAATCCAGCAAAAGAAGCAGATGTATACACACACGTAGCGAGAGGGAAACAGATTTCATCTTCATCGTCTTCTTTTCTCCTCTGGAGAAGGGCAACCACAACGTAAGGAACACTAACTCTTAACTAACTGAAGAAAATAATTTAGTTAACTAAAACAAATAAATTAACTGAAGCAAATATTGAAGCAAAATGATTGAAAGTAAGATTGGGATTAACTACAATCTAAATCTGCTCAGAATATTAGGATTGGGCATTTGCGTTTATAAATACATCAGTTATGCAACTGTATCTGCTCATATGCTCATAGGGAAACAATGTCAACAATGACTATATTTTGTAACAATTTTTACGTTTTTAAAAAAATTTGATTACGTTTTTTTAAAAATCAGTGTGAATATATTTCATAACAATTTGTGATAAAATTGTTACTATTTTTTTTTTGTTACTAGTATTGTGGTGTTTTTGTTACGAATATACATTTGTGACGTTTGTATTACAATTGTTTATCAATCGTTTCAAATTTATAAGAATATGTTACGAAATATGTGTTATTGAGATGAAATATTATGTCTCAATATAATTTTTTTTCTTGTTTACACCATTTTCTCTATCATTTCAAATTTTGACATTAACCCCAATCTAAATCTACAACATATATATATATATATATATATATATATTAAGCAAGAAAAACTCTTTTTAGCTACAAAATTAGTTTGTATATCTTCTCTGAAATTGTAAAGATGGCTTCAATGCTCTTCATCTCCATCAATCAACTTGTTCGTCGAAAATATGCATCAACAATAGTTATCACTTCTACGAGTACATTAATATCATTTTATTAGAAGCTTTTAAGTCTATATAAAATAATATAACTAATGACGTTTTATGTCCTATAATACAAATTCATGCCTTAATCAACTAGGTCAAATATCTTTTCACATGTTTGTATTTATAAAATTAAAATAAATGAAAATAAGAATACTTCACCTATTTACATGAATGCTTTTAATTTGAAATGGTGCATAAGAAATTAATTACAAAACATCAAGTTCTTGGTTTTACATGTTCCAGCTAGTAGTTCAAATATGTGGAATTTGACCTCACCTCACTATAAAGTAAAAGTTAAGAAATAGGAAATTTATGGATGGGTTTGGATTATATATTAGACCTTATTCATCCAAATTGTTGGCAAAAAGATTATTACAAAGTAAATTGTGATAGATATAAATTATAATCCCAGTGAAAATATGGACCTATGTCCCACGTGAGTGGACTATTTTATCTTTATAAAAGGTTGGTATAGAGTGGATGATTTACACTGATGTCCATATTATATACCAATACTAAGTTTGAGATCATTTATGTTACGAAGTTTGAAGTTTTGATTTAAAGAGGAAAAGAACGACCATTTTGCAGGTTTCTGAAGACCAAACTCAAACAAATTGGAAGTTAAATGATCTATATTAGCTACTTGCTCTAGCTGACTTTAACAAAGTCAATAGTTTTCACTTTATCCTGCTATACGTTTTGTTTTCGTTGTGACTATACACTAAACTCTGTCTTATATTAAACCAGAGGGTCGTGAAGAGAACGGCCCGAGACTATTCTTGGCCGTAATAATATTGTCTACAAGCAATCGCCATTTGAATTCTTCTTTCTTGCTAAGCTTCTTCATTTTATCCTTGAAATTCCTACAAGTTCAAACGAACAATTACGATATGTATCCGAAAGTTGGAGCTGTCTGTAATGTGAAGTGAAACTTACCAGCAGAGAGGGATTTTGCAAGAATCAGAATCATCACAGATACAAGAGTGAAGCTGAAGAAGCTGCCACATCTTTTTGCAACGAGGACACGCAGCCCTAGACTTGCATCCCAAGAAATGTCGGAGTGCAGCTTCAACCCCTTTACAAGCCGGGAACTTACACACGGTTTGACTTCCTTTAAGGGCCTTATCGCGAGGTCCAATTGTTCCACAACCTTCACTACATATGTGGACAAGAGCTTCCATGGCTTCATAAAGCTGCAAGTACACTTTCTTATCCTCGAGTTTTTTCCTTCTTTCTTGTTTCATATTGTCTGATTCGATGACTGCTTCAAGGAGCTCTTGTTCCAGCAGAGGATTAGCCAGTCTCATCACTTTCCATCCGTCTGTTGCAGATACCGATCCAAAGTCTTTGATGACCATTGAAACACATATAAAGCAAATCCTTGCAGCATCACATTCTTTTGCCAACTGGAGCACATCAATTACATTCTCCTTGTTAATCCATCCTTGATCTAGAACCTCTACACAAACTCTTTTAAGAGATGGTACTGAGTAGCAGTGTGACAGAACCAATAAATGAAGCACATACTTCCTCATTTCTTCCTCCTCATAGCTGCGGGTTTTGTTTATATCAGTCATGCTTTGTTAATAAAAGAAGAGAACCTAGCATTGCAAAAATACTTCAACCGAAAGCAATGACATACCAAGAAGAGTACAGAAACCGAATAAACATGTATAGTGCTTCATAAGGCAATCCGGGGATTCTAAGAATATAAAACTTTTCTGTTTCATCACTTGACTTAGTCAGAAGCCTTGCCAAAACAGGTGCAGCTGCAGCCTACAGGAAACAAAACTTTGTAATGAAATCAGTGTATTCCTTCTTTTAAACGAGATAAAACCAGACCTCAATATCAACAGAATTACTTACCAGGATACTTGAATGAGCAGGAACAAAACGCTTATCATCGGTTTCAATATATGAATCTGCTCCAAGTCCTTGTTTGAAAAGCTTATCCCAAGTTTCTACTGCTTCCTTGGACACAAGGCGTGAAGATGAGCTCGAAGGTTGCTTTCTGAAAGCTTGAGAACGTTGGTATGTTAAACGAGGAAGAGGAGGAGGTTTTGGAATGTTCTTGGTATTAGACTTTATTGGTGGTGAAGTAGATTGAAGCAGAGCTAAGACATCATCATCAGGAGCATAGAAAGACTCTTGGACTTTTGAAGAAGGCATCGAATCAGAATCCGCAAATTGGCAATAAGTTAGTTGACAGAGAGAACAAGACTCGTGAGTATAGATTGTCGAGAACCGGTTCTTTAATCTGTTGAGATCAAATGCAAGAGCAACCAGACCTTAAGAATCAAATCTACAAAGACATCAACAACATCAATGAGAATCCAGAGGCAAAGAAACAGAGATTAATAAAGATCAAGCAGTGAAAGAACAAAGAACAATAAACATCGTGGGACAGAGTAAATCAGAGCAAAACATCAAATTATACGGAAAATTTTCAGTCATGAAAGAATGAAATCAAACCCAGAAAGTGGAACGACGAGAAATGCTTACATAAACGAAGAAATCGAAACCCTAAAGAAAAGGTTTCAACACTTTCGTGCCTGAGAATCAACTTACTAACCCAGAATATCGGAATCAGAGATTTATCAAGTCTTTAGAAGATTTATCTCTATGATACAGTATCAATTTAGTGAAGTTAACAACCAATAATCGTGGAATCACAAGCTCAACGGTAAAAGAAAAGAAACAATGGAAACGAAGAAAGAAAGAACCTTTGTTGGTGCCAAGTGGTTTCCGTAGTAAATCACAATATAGAAGAGATCAAAGAAGAGTCACGGAAAAAGTAGTGGCAAATTTGCATACATAAACGTAAACTCAAACGTCGTCGTTTTACATGGAGAATGAAGAATCTATTTCATGCGCATTTTGATGTAAAAGACAAATACATAAAAGAAAAGTGAAATAAGAAGAGAACAGAGTGGAAAAATGAAGGCCACGAGTTTTTTTTATATATAAATGGACTTTAAGTTATAGACTGATTATTGGGAAAATATAAGATTGAATAGCATATATATAATATATGGCTGATCTTGAATTGCACTAAAGACTAAAGTTAGTGATCCTTGTCATCAAAATTCTGAACATTTTGTATGTTTCCTATTGTTTAATTAAAATATAAATATTCACATCATCTTTACCGACTAGCCGGTGAAAAACTAACACCGGCTGTTGCAAAAAAATTAAAAATACACCGACCAATTATTATGATAAAATAATTAATGGTCATCCTTAATTTGAATATTTTGTTCTCAAAACGATCGAAAATTCTGACACCAAAAAAAAAAAAACGATCGAAAACAAGTGTTATTTTCCCGACGAATATATACAATACTTTGTTAACTATAAGAATCATTTGGCCCGAACTCTTTTATGTGGTTATACGTTCAACTAATGGTTTATACATTTATAATTCGATTCCACTATACTATAGGAGATTTTAGATATAAGTTAGGTTTATGCTATAGATCGAAATTTGTTGATTCAGTTGACCAAAACAAAATCATTCAGCACAAACTGACAAAAAAAATTAGACGTTGATTGTACAACAACCACTCTGTATCAGGCATCTACGTAATCCGTCTCACTAAAGTATCATCAAGTCGAGACTCTCAAAATATGGTTTCCACTTTCCAGTTATGTATAGCCGAAATATAGTGCTGTAATCAAAGATTGATTATCCTACCGTAAAAGAGTGTTTACGTTTAATTTTCACCTATAAAAACACTTTAAGATAGCCCAAGTTCCAGGAAGATTAAATAGCTCACAATAAAGTTGTAATTCCAGCTATGACGTTCCTTGATATTTGTCATGTAATAACTGACCAAGTAATATCCAACCTAGTCGACTAAACCAAATATGAAATTACTATATCATAATGCGATGTATCGTTATTACAATTATGAATTAACCCGGTCAATGGGTGGTGGTGGCTTCCAAGTCGACAACATGGGTTGGGGACAGTGTGGGTTCTGTGTAGGACTAGTCTCGGCATCTTCTTCTGTCAACAACCATTCATGCACATCTCCAGAGGAAGGAGTATAGTCATATATGATATTTGGCACACGTGTCAATTTGGTTATTGCGTGACTATGCAACAATATATATTAATTTCTTAACAAATAAAAAAACAATATATATTGCTGAATTAAATTTACAAAAATCCAAGTAAAATGTTTAATAGAAAAATCACTGATTAAATGAATGATAATCGATAACCAATATTTTCAACGTCTAAAGAAAATAAACCGGAGGAAAAATTCGTCAAACTATGGAGAATTTTAGTGGTGGATTAAGAATACAAGTTTCTAATCATAGATTGACACGTGACAAAAGTTTTTATTTTTAAGTTGGACGGTGTTGAATTGATAACGTATTGAAGTTGATGGAGTAGCCTTTTCTGTTTTCTTCATGTCTTTCGGTTAATTTCGTATTACCATATTTGTTTTTTTGTTTTTTTTGGGGTAAATCACCATATTGTGAGGTGTATAATTATTTACGGGTGAGAAGCCTGAGAAGCAGTGTTTTTCTCACTGGAGATAACAAAAGAGTCTGACCTAAACTTTTCGATTTAACACCGAACTAATCAAAAAAAGTAAAATTGAACACTGAACTCTGGTAAGAATTTATTAAACCTCAAATTTTTTGTTGACTTCTAATTAAACCCTCAAGTTTAAGTTGACTAAGCCAATTAAATCCCTACGAAAAACCTAAATAAAAAATTTCTTTAAATTCGAAAGCCAAATCAATTTTTGAAAGTTTGATTCAGTTCTTATCTTCCTTTTGAAGAACCCCTAAGCTTATTTTGTCTTTTCTTTCAAGAATGAACTCAAATTCGTTTATTTCAGGACAACATTTCAAACCGAAGAATTTGAGCTCATTCTTGAAAGAGAAGACAAAATAAGCTTAAGGGTTCTTCAAAAGAAAGATAAGAACTGAATCAAACTTTCAAAAATTAATTTGGCTTTCAAATTATGAGAAATTTTCGATATAGGTTTTCCGTCGGGGTTCAATTGGCTTAGTCAACTTAAAGTTGAGGGTTTAATTAGAAGTCAACAAAAACTTTGAGGTTTAATAAATAATTGCCGGAGTTCAGGGTTCAATTTTATTTTTCTGGTAAGTTCGGTGTTAAATTGACATTTTTTCCGAATAAATTTTAATCTATTTTTGGATATTTTAAAAATTTAAAAGATAATTATGTTTCTTTAAAAATTAAAATATTTTAAAATAATGAAATTAAATTAAAAACGAATTAATATTAAATAAGGTATATAAATATATGCATATTGACTTTTCAAATAAATTACAATAATTTTCATATATCAAAAATATTTAACTACAGAAGTATATTGATATTTAATAATTTGTTATTTTACTTGGTGTTTTGAGAAAAAAAGCACATGATGGAGTGCTAAATGAAAGAATGACCTTTCTTAGATATAATTGTTCCTATTAGGATTAGGGTTAAGATTTTAAGATATATATATATATATATATATATTCAAAGTTATAATAAACTAATACTACTAAATTTCTAATGATATTTACGTATATCATTTTGTGGCATGTTTACGTTATCATTTAGTTTGTTGGATAATTTATTGTTTTATAGCTATATAAAAATTTCGTATAGGTTATATTTTACATTATCATTTAGTTCAAACTAATAACTTATATTTACACCTATGATATTTAATATTTAAAATTAAAAAAACTAATAATATTATCTAGATAATAATTAATTATAGAATTTTATTAAGATAAAATTGTTTTTTATTATTATAAGAGATAATAACATATACAAATATTGTGTGACTATTATTTCTTAGTAACAATACGACATAGTCCAAAACAGACCAATATAACATAGTATTTAAGTTAATACTACGCTTTTATTATATATAAAGATATGCAGAATTCCATAATGTCATTCCATAATTATAGCAATAGGACCAATAAATGAAGCACATATTTCTTCATTTCTTCCTCCTCATAGCTGCAGGTTTTTAGTATCAGGCATGCTTTGTTAATGAAGGAAGAGAACCTAGGGTTGCAAAAATAGAGATCACTTTGATCAAAATAGAGGTCCAGACTACTACATACTGTACCAAAGATCTTAGATATAATATTTGGAGTTTTACAAAACCTCTTCTGACTGTCACATGCCAAAAGTGAAAGCAAGATGTAGCAGGAAAATACCAGAAAGAGAGCCTTCCACACCAGTAACAGGCGCTTGGCTTTGATCTTCTAACTTTTGGAGGAGTTTCAGGGACAAAAATCTACCAGTGCCTTCATAGCTTTGGCAAAAAAAGCCAAAACAACAAAAATCATGCCAGATATATAACTTTCAATTTTTTAGAAATGTAAGCATTTTACTCCTGTTTTACGTACCCACTGGCAGTAGATGATAAGAAGACTAGGTAAGGGCCAAACTATGGTTTCTTGAACGTTGAAGTGTTTGAGAGGCCTTGTCCTGAGCCTAACATCGAGCCATGGGACATTCCATTCGTACATGACCCTAAACTGAGTGGCTGGTTTGAGACTTTACTTAATAATAATACTAATATAAGCTCGAATGGAGAGATCTTTTTGATACAGTCGTGGAGACGTGATGTTAAGTGAAGAAACAGAGAAGTAGGAAGCTTTTTTGGAAGAAACAGAGAAGTCCTACGTCACGTGATAGGATTGGCTAAGCAATGACGGGTCAAAGGTGGTGGTGTTTGGAAAGTAGTTTAGAGTTTCTTACTATTAGTTTGTATAAAGAGTCTCTTTCATAGTTAGAATAGATCATCGATGGATTTTGGTATATTGTGTTCGTCTTGTAAGACCTTTGTGATTCCTTAATGGAATTAGGTAAACTCTATCTCTTTTTCGTAAAAGATAGGAGGGCTAATTATTCGACCATTTTCGAGAGACTTGACAAAGTTTATAATCTAGACTGGTTGAGTAGTGCCTCTAAGAATGGGTACACTTCTGCTGTTGGCTTCAAGTAGATGCTTAATGTTGAGGATCGAATTCAATCTAAGTAACCGTAGGCAAGAAAGAGAAGAGAGAATCGAGACGAAAACACAGGGATTTTTACGTGGTTCGATCGTAACTGATCTACGTCCACGGTCACACTAATTGATTTCACGGCCACACTGCGCCCCCTGACCCCCGCTAAGCGTGGGGAATCAAGGGATTCCTGGCAAATCAGTCTCCACAACTCAACACTTAATCAGGTAAAGTCACCGATATTCCCGGACATTGTGTGTGACATATCTTTAGTCTTTACTTTTATGTATTCAATTCTGCTCTATAGGTAGCTCTTGCTTATGATTAACTATGTGTTAGTTTGAAGTGATAGAATATGGTTATGGCTTTTAGATTACAGCTGGTCTTAAAGAGAAGACAAGATTGTGGAAGAGTAGCCTGATGATGATAACGTTGAAGGAAGTGGTTTGATGAACTTATAAACTTGAAACTGTGGTAAATCTAATCTTTTCAAAGAAACATTCCAATTACTTGATGGATTTTGCATTGTATAAACATTGCAGGGTCTACTCAAACATCATGAAGAAATAGTAGGATACTTCAAAACCCGATGCGTTTCTGCAGTTTTCCTCTTCAGAAGAATCCTATTGCACCACATGATTATGACATTTTTTCTTCTTGAACTAGTTTCAGACATTGATTGTTCTTTTCATATGTCTTAAGATGTGCTTTTAAATGCAGAGATTAGATGATGTACAATATAATCTAAAGGTCCCAAAACGTAAGTTAAAGAGTCAGCAAAGATTTATGGAAGAGACAAATACATCCAATATCATCCTACTTTTTCTCAAACTTCCTCAGCTTTTCACCTATCTTGTTCAGCTCAACTTCAAATTCTGTTATCTTCTTCAGCTGAGAATACTGTTCTTTAATTAACTTTGTATCATTTGTAAAAAGTGAAGTAAATATTTATAGCAAGTATTATAAGTGATTGTAAAAGTTGTATCAGTTACTATAAATGATTTCAAAATTTGTATTATTTATTATAAATGATGTTAATATATAAATCATTTACTCTAATTAATGTTAAATTTGAGTTATTTGTGAAAATTGTGGTTAATATTAATAATTTTTAGATAAAAATAAATATTAAATATTTAAATATTGTAACAATTTTTTGTACTCATTATTACGTTTTTCTATATCATACAGTTTATGATATGGAAGATTTTTTAATTTAAACTAAATACAAATTTAATAGTAGAATTATTGTCACTATATTATATTAAATATCAAAATAAATTATAAACTTATTAATCAACGAGAACTCAACCTGAAATATTATGAAAAAAATAAAATAGAATATTAGTTCTTTAGTAAGAAAACACTTCTCAAGTAGATATCATAAAATTTTATAAGTTGATTATCTAATGAATTACGACTCCAAATATATTTTTGAAAAATGATCTGAAATCTACACACCAAAGACTTTTCAAAAGAGTGTAGATTGTTGAGTTGTGGAGACTGATTTGCCAGGAACCCCTTGGTTCTCTACGCTGAGCAGGGGTCAGGGGTCAGGAACCCCTTGGTTCCCTACAAAATCGTTTGGTTTTGGGCTTTCAGTTATGTATGGGCCGTGTGGCCCAAATCTCTATC